>JASANG010002017.1:0-190828 GCA_030248215.1 Enoplolaimus lenunculus | reverse complement strand
GGACAAGTTAACTATACCAATAACAAGGTCTATTACATATGTGTCATAATATGTAAAGGTATAAAAATTTATATAAATCAAATTTGCGATGTTGTCTGGCGTTAATTGCATTAATAAACTTGTGCGGTCACATGGGTCAGTGATCCAAGACCCTTTGTGACCTATCAAAATTTGCTAAATTTGATCAGCAAGATTTGTGACAATCATCAGGGTTTTTGCTTCAAACAGTAAATCGGTTGATCGAATGATGATATGTGTTGGTGGTTGGCCGCTAACCTTTATATGACCGACAGATTTTGACAACTTTAAAGCTAAAAAATGCAAACAATATTAACTGTATTCATCATAAAGAATGGCTTAGAAAATCATACTGGTTTACCAGACAGTGTTTTTGACAAGCAAACCCGTACTGAAAAAACTTTTCAAAATGTTTCAATAAGTTTGGGGAAAACTTTTGAAAGTAGCATTCATCGCACTTTTATTCGCATATCACACGTCGCAATCAAATGTTTCTGAAATATGATTATTATGCATGAATATTATTTATTTAATGTTGAATTATTTGAAACACGTATTACAGGCTACGGTCAACGGGTAGTTCTGCGGACGAATCCGAGTGCTATCCCTCACAGGTGTCCTGGCTGTGGACCTACCAATAGTAAGCCGACGTGTCTAGTGGATGATGGTCCCCCTGGCGTGGTAAAAGCTTCCGAAAGGTCACGGAAATCCCTTACCCTCGTACGCCAACTACTAATTTTATCCCTAGTTCCACAGAAGTTACCGTTGGATACCCTGTAATGCTTTAGATTTTAGTGTTTTAATCACTCTGTCCGTCTGAGAATTAAATCTAAATTAGCCTGAGTTGGTCCGGAAGTCGCCGGGAACAGTGAACAGATCCTTGGGTCTTTTACTTTAATTGGTCGAGAGTACAGACGTTTACGTCGGTACTCAGCAAGCTTGAGATTTGACTCGATATTCAAGGTCCTGAAGGATACAATGGTCAGAGGTGATCGGAATTTCATTGAACTCTGTCCCGAGAAGGCGACTACTCCTGGGAAGAGCATCCAAACCTGGCAACACTCCCAAAATTTGACCCTAAAGGGCTCCGATACCGCATAAGCACAAGTTAGCGTGTAAGCCTACTATATATATAAACAATAACAATGGTGGTTGAGATATTTTAATTTGCACGGCGAGGCTTCTCTTAAGCTACTTAGGCGTGTGCTTAAGCTTAAGCATGTCACACAGTTAAGCAATAAACATGGTGGGCGAGATATTATAAAATATCTGAGGTCCACTTTTGTTATCGTTTCTTGCGCAATAGCTGGAGGGGAGCGGTGCCGCGTTTGGATTAAAGCCCACTCAATTGGGGCGGTTTAACCAGGCTAATCGAGTTGCGACAACTCGGGTTGAGCATAAAGATCAATTCACAGCACATTTTGAGATTTATTACATATTGCATACAAAATCATGATATTAACAATACCTTAAATCCTGTGCTGTAAGCGAGGTTTAAAGACAGTTCAAATTGATCTTAGCAACGTTGCTGCCGAGCAGAGACTTGAAGTTAACTTAATTTTTGTTAATATTTTATAAAATATTTATGATAGTAGTTATTGTGTTATGGAGGATTAATTTAGGGCACGGTTCTTATGAGTCTTTACCTTTCTGGGGTGTTCGAGTTTCGTGATTAGTCTAAAATTAGCACGATGATGGACGCGGATTAAGTATAGCTCATATATATATATTGTTGATGAAGGTTCAAATCGTTAAGAGTATCAATTAATCAAAATTTAAAACTTGCTTCAAAGGATATGAGCTAAGCTTAACTCGGCAGATGATCATAAATCTGGGGCATGGGTGGTAAAAAAAATGTTGAATTCAATGGCTAGCATATTTGTGAAGTTTTCCAATTTTCCCTTGCGGCTGCTGGTGTCTCTAAATTGGGGATATTAGTAGATTTCTTGGCGGGACTTAAACTTAGTCGGGAGCTAATGATCAACCCAGCTCCGTGACACAAATCATTTCAGAACATGTGTATCTGCCAGAGCCATTTGCGGCTCGACATGTCCCCACATGAGCAGAGATTAGAACTCGCTTGATAATTCATGCACAGGTGCATAGAGCATACTTTGTCCAGGGATATTCCATAGGACTGGGATGGCAGGCTCGTGTAATTTTAACTAATCACGACACCCCAGAAAGGTAAAGACTCATAAGAACCGTGCCCTAAACTTGGTAAGGTGGCCTGTCCATACACGACCAATTGGTAAGCTGACTTATCCATTTATTAGGGAGTATGTTTGTTCTTTTAGCTGTTTCAATATTGCTATTTGCATTATTAAGTTAACTTCAAGTCTCTGCTCGGCAGCAACGTTGCTAAGATCAATTTGAACTGTCTTTAAACCTCGCTTACAGCACAGGATTTAAGGTATTGTTAATATCATGATTTTGTATGCAATATGTAATAAATCTCAAAATGTGCTGTGAATTGATCTTTATGCTCAACCCGAGTTGTCGCAACTCGATTAGCCTGGTTAAACCGCCCCAATTGAGTGGGCTTTAATCCAAACGCGGCACCGCTCCCCGCCAGCTATTGCGTAAGAAACGATAACAAAAGTGGACCCCAGATATTTTATAATATCTCGCCCACCATGTTTATTGCTTAACTATGTGACACGCTTAAGCTTAAGCACACGCCTAAGTAGCTTAAGAGAAGCCTCGCCGTGCAAATTGAAATATCTCAACCACCATTGTTATTGTTTATATATATAGTAGGCTTACACGCTAACTTGTGCTTATGCGGTATCGGAGCCCTTTAGGGTCAAATTTTGGGAGTGTTGCCAGGTTTGGATGCTCTTCCCAGGAGTAGTCGCCTTCTCGGGACAGAGTTCAATGAAATTCCGATCACCTCTGACCTTGTATCCTTCAGGACCTTGAATTTCGTGTCAAATCTCAAGCTTGCTGAGTACCGACATAAACGTCTGTACTCTCGACCAATCAAAGTAAAGGACCCAAGGATCTGCTCACTGTTCCCGGCGACTTCCGGACCAACTCAGGCTAATTTAGATTTAATTCTCAGACGGACAGAGTGATTAAAACACTAAAATCTAAAGCATTACAGGGTATCCAACGGTAACTTCTGTGGAACTAGGGATAAAATTAGTAGTTGGCGTACGAGGGTAAGGGATTTCCGTGACCTTTCGGAAGCTTTTACCACGCCAGGGGGACCATCATCCACTAGACACGTCGGCTTACTATTGGTAGGTCCACAGCCAGGACACCTGTGAGGGATAGCACTCGGATTCGTCCGCAGAACTACCCGTTGACCGTAGCCTGTAATACGTGTGAATGCAATTAACGCCAGACATCGAAAATTTGATTTGTATAAATTTTTATACCTTTACATTTATGAGAATTATATCGAATAGACCTTGTCAGTGGTATAGTTAACTTTTCTACGCCATTTGCCTATATCTCTTGTTACATAATGCCAACGAATTGTCTAATTGAGCATATAGGACATCAAATCTTATTTGGGTTATGATGGGTAGCGGGTTACAAGGGTCATGACACGTCATGGGTCGCATGGGCCGTAAGTTCCGTTTCCCATGTATCATAGTGAATCATGGGTCACAGATGATGACTGATTTACATCTCTGGGATATGTTATACAGACTTCGAATTTAGATTTCCATTGAAATTCAAGCAACTAACGACTTAGTACACAGTGATAAACTGAGAAAACTGCGTAGTTTTGTGCTCAACGTTCACAGGATTATGCAACACATATCTGCTAAACACCTGAGTAATGAAACTTTTTTTACAAGCCATATAAACATGAAAACAAGCAAACGCATATTGTATTTTACAATGCTCTTAACAAATTTAATATGTTTAATATGCTGTGCAGAAAAAAATTCTGAGAATACCTCATTTAATAGATTGTTTTCGTATCTAAATTACGTATAATCGCGTTTACCATACATGGATGGAACCATAGCCAGGGAGGGTCATTGACCTTATTTTTCTTCTCTAAAACCACTTGACCACACTACAAAAATTTAGCCACATTTGCAAGTCTTGTGAAATCAAAAAATTCTTGTCCAACAATTGTCTTGACCCCCCTCGGCAGATTAAGCTGGCTATGGGCCTGTACCTACAAATGATGTATTACTTGGATGGCCTGGATTTTTTGCTCAAAAGGTAAAGCTTTTTATATTAGTGTGTTAAAATTGGCGTCACACTTATGAACTTCATGCAAAAATTATGCGCACCAAACTTATATCCAAAGGCGTTGCTGGATGTTTTTATGTCACCCCCATTTTGCGATGTTTGTCTAGGATTTTTAACAACCTTTTAGTTAGTAACATATTATACATCCCCTTCAAAATTTTGACCTATGTTAAATATAGAAGCTAACCATGGTACAACCGGAAATGAAAAATACGGGAGCCGGAGCAGGAGGTCAACAACAAGTAGTTAAAATGATTTTTAATTCGCCCATTTTAGCGAATATCGGTAAAATGTTAAATGATTTGGATGTACGCTTATTTTTTACGAAATCCAGGCAAGATTTCCTTATAATTTTAACAAAATTTCAAACAAAACGTGCAAAATAAATTTTGCAAAATTTTGCAAAATTTCACTACCGAAAATGCAGGAACCTCCGGTACAAATTCTACCGGAGCAGGAGCCAGAGCCGGAAGTCGATCTTCTGTCTGAGTCCGAGTCGGCAGCAGGCATCCGTATTGTACCCTGAATCCAACCACTGAAAGTTAGGGAAACTGAAGGAATTAGAGACCGGGAAGGAAGAGGAGGTTCAAAAGTAAGTTTTTATATTTATGCTTGCGCTTAGGCTTAGGCTTAGTAGGTAGGCCACTATAGTTAACGTGGCATTGGCCGAAGTTTAAATGAAACGTACCCATACCCTCTTTCTAAAATCCTGGTTACACAACTACGTTCCCGAACATACTTCCGGTTTAACCTTAAGAAAGAAGCTTTCAACATGCTTCTAAACAACGAAATGTGTGTACCAGAATAAAGCGGGACTGATATTTATTTGGCTTCTTAGGGAACCTTGTATGATTTGGCTACAGACTGTTACATATTTATAACACGCCCTTCGCTGCACTTCGCCATAGGCATATGTCCAGTGTTGCAACTATCCGTTGAATTAAACATTTATTTGTCTTGTATCAGAAGCTTGAGCGGTAATGATAGGTTTTTAGGAATAAACTTTCGAAACTTAAGTACGCTTCCCCTCTTATTCGGGTTACTGAAATTTTCCTCGTGTATTAAACCAGAAGGTTAACGTTAACAGTAATTTCAAAAAATATTTTGAAAACTATGAAACTACCACTTATTTTCCTTATTTATCAATTTTCAGTATTCTTGCAATCCATCCCTTCATTTTTTATACATCAGTGTAAATTACCGACGCAATTCGGCGGCCACTCGCATTGGTCTGACTTCGACAAACACCACCAAATGAAATAATCCCTGCGAGCTCCCAGTACCTCGGCGTTTCTGCTTTGGTAGCGATGGGACAGACCATTGGACCGCCACTGTCACCCTGCAATAAAAACTGGAACCGTCAGTTCATAATAATAAGCCATTACAAACAATACCGTTAGCGAACTACGTAAATATTTTGAAAACAGCTGAATTTATTTGAATGTTCAATTTCGTATCTTTCTTTCTAATATATGCTGCTTCAAGAATTTGTAAGCCGAGATTAGAACGTTGAAAATTGCTTTTAGACCATGAGTTTAAAATTGTGAAATCCTGAAGTGTACAAGTGTGACGATATTCTGAGCAGTGTGCAGAAATAGCCGATATTGATTTAATAGATGAGTTTGTTTTCAAGTCAGTTCGGTCAGATACCTACCGATGCTCGCACACACGCCTGAATAGTTGGCGATTTGTTGAGCCAACATAGCCTGACTGACAATCAGGACAAGTAAATTCATGTACGACGTTGGAGTGCATATAGTCAGGGTTGCTGTCCTTAAAGTGAAACATTTGTGAAATTTTACTGCCACTTTCGAATGCAATTCTAATAATAATATTATAATCAGAAAAATATTTCCTAAACAATTTATTTAAGCCAGACTTTAATCTAACAGAATGGGAACCAAAGAACTGGAGTTTGAGCACTAAATTTTTAATTTTGCATTACCTCTTCGACTGATGCGGGGATCACGTTATTATTCAAATGTAGTATTTGTCTGCTATCGTCATGTGTAGGTCACCTTTTGTCCTTCAATATCATATAATATTCGACGTATTGTCTGCGAATATCATATGATATATTTTAAAATGTCTACATACTTGAGGTAACATATCCAAATTGTCCTGTTGAATATCATATGATGCTAGAATTTGAAATTTGAATTTTTGAATTATGAAGCTGTGGTTATAAGCGATTTTGTGTCGGAAGCAATTTGCAGGCGTGTATTTTGTATTTAAAGCACATTTGTGCCGCTACCGTTCAACCTTTAATTCATTTATTAGTACCCAAAGATTACAGTGTTCGGCTGAATATCATATGATATTCGTTGTAATTTTGGAATAAATGTCCCTCAGTATCACGTGACGTGCCGAAGCTTGTACACAGTGTTCTTCTGAGAGCGGCGGTTTGTAAGTAAATGTCATATGACATTCGTGTTTTGTCTGTTCACCCAATATGAGTGCTCGAATTTTAATGTTGACGTCGAATCAACATGGCACAAACCGTGTCCCGCCTGCCCCGGTTATAACGTGAATCCCGTATGACACGCCTGCATTTGAGATTGAATTTCCGCTTTCGCCGGTAACTTGGTCTTGCGAGGCAAGATAATTTTGGCTAGAAATGTCACTATTTTGTTCGTATGATTGTGATAAAGCAACAGCTGAAAAGATCGATGAAGGTGTATTCTGCAATAAATGGTTGCTCCGAGTCAAAAGAGTATCGATTTTATGTGTTAAAAAGTTTTTTTAATGACATTGAGAAAACTGAGATATTGAATTTCTTTTGACAAAATTCAATAATAGCTTTATCAATGATCTTGATTGGAAAACCATTGGTAATAAATAGTAGGCAATGTATCAAAATAATTTTATATTGAATTGGTATAAAAGTATCAAATTTTAAAATTTGATTAGAATAAGTTTGTTACGATACATGCCTGTACTAAGCTCACCTGTTGTTGGGTTTCTAGTAGTAAATATATCAAGGAAAGGTAAGCTCAAATTAGTTTCAAATTCAACATTAAATTTAATTTTTAAATGGTGTTCATTTAAAATTTCAGGAAATTTATTGGCATTATCAAAATTATCGAAGATAGCGAAGTATCATCGACATATCTGCGACAAAATGTTGGTTTAATATTATTTAAATTCAAATTTAAAACTTTTTACTCGAAGTTAACCATGAATATATTTGCTAGACATGGGCCCAGTGGTGAGCCCATTGCTACACCGTCAATCAGTTTGTATACTTTACTATCAAATATAAAATGAAAACTGGTTGTGCATAATCTTACTGCTTTCAATAATAAACTCTTAGGTATATTTGTGTCTAGCTTACCTAAATCGTACGCCTTAGAAATAATATCTATAGTTTCTTCAAGCGGGATGTTATTAAAACGCGAGCTTACGTCAAAACATACTAGGACTAAATTTTTTGCTTTAAGTTTTCTAACTTCTTCTGAAAATTAAAACGATAAAAAGACAGTATACTCAAGGACGCAGAGTGGTTTTAGAAGGTTGTCAAGCCACTTCGCCAGGTTATGACATGCTGAGTTAATGGCTGACATGATGGACCGAAGAGGTACGCCATTTTTATGGGATTTCGGCAGTCCGTATAACGGCGGACGAGAACCTGATGGGTTAAGCCGAAGTGCTGTTGTTGAATCTATAATTTTTGATTTAGTTAGTTCAACTATCAAAAATCCAATTTTGCGTTCGAAATTAAAGGTAATTTTGTACAAATTTTAAAGATTATTGTCAACGAGTTGGAAAACATTACTATCTTTGAGAACATCATTCATTTTTTAAATATAATCAGTTCTATTCAAAATAACTAAACAATTTCCTTTATCTGGTTTAGATATAACTATTTTACGATCGCTAGCTAATTCTTTCAAAGCAATTATAAAATTTCTCGGGATATTAGCTAAATTTTTTAACCTCTTAACCATACCAAATACGTCGGTAATCTGCTGTCTAAATTCGTTGCGAAAACTAAACGGAAGCGGATCAATTTTACAAATACTTTGGACATAATTTGCGAGAACCTCGCATTCTACCAAAACACGTTCAAAATTAAATTTATTAGTAGAAATCACAAAGCGCGGTCTTCAACTGAGTGCTTTATTCTTCAGGTCAGTCAGGTTTCTATATGATAGATTAACTACTACATTGGTGGTATCAAGAGGAACATACCTTTTTTCGTTCAGTGCAGAAAGTAAATTCAGTTTCTTGCAATAAATTGTTGCCACTTTAGTTCTTTTATATTCAGTTAGCCACCTAATATAAATTGACAACACAAATTTATTTAAGTAAGGTATATGTTCTTGTAACCATTGACTGGATCGAAGGACATCCTTACTTAATTCTTTAATTCGTTTATTTTTTGATTTAATTTCGATTTTTTGTCAGAGTTAGACATATAACGACAATTTTCATAATTTTCACTAAAATTATTTGAAATTTCAGTTTCCGGGTTCATGACTTTAAGTTAGGTCCAGAAACTAATATCACAAACAAAAATTATCACACAAAAATTAACAGTTATCAAAATAAATGGGACAATTAATGTACAGCTTTACTTGTTTGACTTGCGGATATGCGTTGAAAACAGTATGTCAGCTCTCTATATGTTAGTTTACTAGCTATCTAATTGGTAAAATTTTCAATATATTTCGATCGCTAAAACTTAGGAGCAGATGAAGTTATAAGTGAGCAAACTTAAAGTATTTCACCGTTTCAGCTGGATATCAAGTAAAACTGAGAAATGCAAAATGGAAACCAAAATTAAACAAAAATTTTAGCGGTAAATTACAAAGATCGCGGTGGACGTGGATAATCTGATTTTCCGTAAAATTGGCTACCAGTATTGACCGTATAATCACTTCCAGGCGGTGGTAACCAAAGTCTTCCTGTAAACCCTTGTGGTATCGGGACCGGAACAACATCCCAGCCTGGACCAGGTGGTGTTGGCGGGCGTACAACCCAGACCGGTGTTGAGTTAAATCTTGGGCGGGTGGAATTGGTCGAAAATTCGGCGGTTGAACCGGATAATAACCAGGAAAAAGAATTTGACCTGGTGATGTGCCGGCAAAACCCAAATAGCCCTTTGTGGGTACGTTGGTCAGGTGGACCAGCAACCTGTTCGATATCCACTCGTGCACCAGTGGTTTGTGTGGAGACGTTATTCTTATTGTTAAAGTTTTTAATTTTCGGACCAGAAGTCTGGGTGCCCTTTTAGTAGACTTCGGGATAAATAGTTTCGATCTATTGTTGGAACCCAATTTACTCCACTCTTTACCTTTTTTCCAAACTTGCGAAACGTTGCTAGAGTTGCTTGACGAGTTTGAAACGTCACCTAAGTTGCCTGAATCAGAATTACCAGACCTGCTGTCAACAGAAATAGGAGAAGGTGTTGAGGCCGCCAAGATAGCAGGACTATTCGTAGCGCCAACACGATCCGTATCTGTGGACAAATTTGTCTGGTTCTACTGATTTCAACGAGCCTGGATTGGAGACACTATGCGTAGTTTTAGAAGTTGCTGAATCACCAAACAAACTAGCAGAATGTTCGCCAACTACTATTGAATCCGTCAATGAGATATTTCTGTGCAAGCAGACACCATCATCAGTCATACTTTTTACGTTCAGTGCAGAAAGTAAATTTATGATGGTGTCTGCTTCGATACTCTTTTGACTCGGAGCAACGATTTATTGCAGAATACACCTTCATCGATGTCGTCAATTGTGCTTTATCACAATCATACGAACAAAATAGTGACATTTCTAGCCACAATTATCATGCCTCACAAGAGCAAGTTACCGGCGAAAGCGGGAATTCAATCTCAAATGCAGGCGTGTCAGTCGAAGAGGTAATGCAAAATAAAAAATTTTAGTGCTCAAACTCCCGTTCTTTGGTTCCAATTCTGGTAGATTAAAGTCTGGTTTGAATAAATTGTTTAGAAAATATTTTTCTGATTATAATATTATTAGAATTGCATTCGAAAGTGGCAGTAAAATTTCACAAATGTTTCACTTTAAGGACAGCATCCCTGACTATATGCGCTCCAACGTCGTATATGAATTTACTTGTCCTGATTGTCAATCAGGCTATGTTGGCTCAACAAATCGCCAACTATTCAGACGTGTGTGCGAGCATCGTCAGGTATCTAACCGAACTGACCTGAAAACAAACTGGTCTATTAAATTAATGTCGAAATGTTTTCGTACCTTATATATTAGCAATATGTTATATATATATAAATATATATATATTTGTTATCTGATTCTGCGACAATTCGTCGCCTCCCAATAGTATCACTGACCCAGGCAAGTTGTCGACCCGGCATCTCGTCGGCCCGACCACTTTTCGTCGCCCATACGTTTTGTCGAACCGGCACGCCGAAGCGTAGGCAAAGCAACAAATTATCTCGTCGACGAGTTATCGTCTATGCTGCTACGCGACGAGTTGGTGGATTCCACAAGATGTCGGATTACAAGTTGCCAGTAGATGATCGAATATCGGACGACGAAGTGTCGTGATACCTAATTTACCCTGCAAACGTCTTTACTGCTTGGATTCCTTGCACAAAACGCACTTTCAGGAATATAATACCAACCATGATATGTTATGTTACGTTGGCATGTGTTTCGACTGAACGTTAACATAGGCAGAAAATTAGATTTGTGTTTGCCAATTGTTTCTGAAGCATTTCAAACTAAGCCAACTTTAAAAAATTTAAATTGTTTCAAACACATTTTTTGAGGTTCTGCGACGTCCAGCTCAAGATCGTTAAAAGAAACCCACCGCTAAGTTGATCAGGTCTCTGTAGTTGACTGAACTATATAAATACCCATAATAAAAGGTTACAAGTCGACAAGAAAACGCTATTTTAATCGCTTCTTGTGTTTCAAACACACGGTAAATTCCAGTGAGCTGATTTTAACTCAGAATGAATTGAATTACTCAGTCTAAGTTAGGACTATCAGAACTCACAATTCTTAGTTAATTCCACTCATTCTGATTCAAGTACTCATCGCCAATAGAGCTAACTGAACTCACAGTGAGAACCAACTCAACTCAGAGTGAGTTAAATTTTACTGTTATTAACTCAGAAATAACAAACTTTTCGTCTGAGTTGATTAACTAACTCATTGAAATGTACAGTACAGAATCTTTCAAAACACTTTTTATTAAGCGGACAAATTTTTAAATGAATTGCTGGTGTAGCAAAATTTCATTGAATGAACGCTTTTTACCGTTTTCCAAAAAATAATTTAATATCAATATAAACGTTCTTTCAAAACACGAAAATCGTTTCGTAATTGTAAATATGACAAAGTTCTAGCTTTCAAAAACTTACCGTCATGTCCAAGCGCAATCGTATGACATTTCATATTATCAGCAACCCGTTGTCTTGTCAAATGTACATATTTTAACACAGTGTTATCACTTGAACCGTTTATGCATTTTAAAGTTTGATTCAAAACAATTAAACCTACGTCAAATTCGGGTATTCTAAAAGATAAAAACTAGTAAAACGTATTATATATAGTCATACTAGGTTTACAGTTTATACCCTAAATCTAAATGATCAATGGCGCACCGAAGAATTTGGATATCGGTGGCCAGCAGGAAAAAAGACCACCCAGTTATCAACTGAATGTTTTAAATGCTGACTAGATTGCTGAGCATTGTCTAAGAGGGCTAGCGCGTAGTTATCTCTTCTGCAAAATTTCAACTCGAGCCTTTTGGCAAACACCCGTTGTGCGCAACTAACATAACATAACGAAGAGAAGGGGGCGCCCGCACAACACAGTTCGGTTGTGCAAGTGGCGGGGATCTAGAATTAAAGAAAGGGAGGTCGCAACGTTCCGTGTGGTTGAAGTGGACGCAAGTCGAGGGTGCCCTGACAAGACAATTTCAACGATCCTTGGTTTCTCTCGGTCGTTTTGTTTTCTGTTGATATTTTTTATATATGTGTACGCATGTCCATTCCTTATGGCTAAACTTTAGTTATGTTTAATTTTAAGAGGGGTTCATCGTATCAGTTAATATAGTAAGCTCTCAGTCATGCTATAGCAGGGGGTTCGTGGATCAAGATTTGGCTCGTGTGTTGTCCCTTTTATTGTATAGCCCCCGTGCGCTCTCTTACTTCCTGAGTTTCCCATTTAATCAGAAACGAAGGTGTCTCTGCGTATTTGACTAGTGCATAATTGTGTAGCACATAGACACCGGGTGATTAGTAACAAGTGCGATGGGGCGCTTGCAATTTCTTTGAAGATTTTGAATTTCACCACAGGAGATTGTAGAGTGTAGGAGTTTCAACTTTCCGTAGTTCTCTTATAGTGTATTCGTTCGGGGGTTTGTTGTGGTTTAGGTGTAAATCATGAAGGGGCGCGGGTAGTTTATTTTTACGAGGGACAGGGTGAATTTTTGGGCATACCAGGCAATTGGCCGAGGTAGTAACTTATTGCGTTTTTGTGAGGACCAAGCTTGAGAGAGTATGGATCTTGTTTTTTGAACTTCAGGCTCGGAGCTGGCATCCTCGGTTTGGCATGTCGGATTGGCTGAAACAGCCATATCGGCTGCCGTTTTAATTTCGTAACTAGGATTCTCGATGAAAATTTCTGAGCTTCGAGGGCACTATTCTTGAGCCTTCAGGCTCCTGGGGTTCAACACCTGTGCCACTCGTTTTGGTCCCGTTGCTGTGGCAGAGAAAGCCGCTTCAAACCTGCACTGCAAATGGACAGCTGGAAAGTTAGAGCAAATTTAGGTTGTACGTACTGATTGCGGATTGGGTCTTCAGGAAAATTCGATTGTCGTTTTCTAGTATATAACGCAGAGACTGGTATTAGACAATTCTCTGCATCGCACTGGCTAAGAAAACCACTCCAACTATGGCCCACATGGCGGCTGTTAAAAGTTATAGACTTGAAAATTTTGAAATTTTGTCTTTTCCGAGATCGGACGTTAAAATTAGTACCATTGGATTCAGCTCGTTGAGCTGATCAAAAAACCACCACGAGCCCTATCAGCAAACCATTAGGTAAAAAGTTATAGGCCTCTGAAGTTTGCGAGATTTAACGTGCACACGATATACGGATCCCCGTCCAAAAACGCGATTTTCACTTTTCCGGAATGGGCGCTAAAATTGATATCATTCGATTCAACTCGTCGAGCTGGCTAAGAAAACCACCCCAAACCCTGTCCGCAAGTCAATGCTTAAGGAGTTATGACCGATCAAAGGATTTAAGGTTTTTATGACCATTTAAAAATTTTGAACATTTACATTTACACCCTTTACGGATCCTGCCTGAAAAAACACGATTTTAAGTTTCTCGAGCTACAGGGATAAAATTGATATCATTCGACTCGGCTCGCCGAGTAGAGCAAGAAAACCGCCCAAACATGGCCCACAAATTCATAGTTAAAAAGGTTTAAAATCTAGTGTGTTACGTACTTTACGGATACGGCTCCGAAAAATACGATTTTCACTTTTCCGGGACCCAACGTTAATGCGGGGTCCACGTTATAACCGGAGCAGGCAGGACACGGTTTGTCCCATGTTGATTCGACGTCAACGTTAAAATTTGGGCACTTATATCTGGTCAACAGACAAAGTCGAATGTCATACGACATTAGCTTATGATATTCGCAGACTATACCTCGAATATCATATGATATTGAAGGACAAAAGGTGACCTACACATGATATTAGCAGACAAATACGAATTTTTGAATACGATATGGGGTCTACAAACAGACAAAATGTGACTCAATACCGCCTATTTTTTAAGGCTGTAGAAATTTTTACTTTACTCAACAATCACTCGATACTCAGGGCCCAAAAATCACCCGGGAAAAGAAAAATGAAAAAGGAAAAAGAAAAATACCCATCCCCAGTCCGGACAATAACAACAAAGCTCAACCTAAGCTAACTTAGCCCGGTACCAAGGTCACTTAGGTTAAGTATAACAAAAACAGACTGTGACCAGCAGAGTTTCGGAGCTCCTTTATAACAAACAACAAATCCAAACAACAAAAAAACACTCGTTTAGGTTTATTTGCGATAAAACTATATCCTCAGTATTATAAAAATTACAATTCGGACAGCTAAGTATCACGGCTGCGGACCCCGGCGACAGTGCTGGCCACCGGATTCCACACCAATGTAAGAGAATTAGCGTAAATTTTCTGTAGACGACTTCTGCTCTCGAAGCCGGCCACGTTTGCTGAAAGCGGAAAGCGAACCAAACAAAAAGCCAAAACTATATAAGAATACAAGCTGTCCAAGCAAGGCATCAGTCGAAAAGTTTGTCGTACAGCCAAACGTCGTAATGATGAACTGAATGCCTAAAATGTTAAATCGGCAGCAGCTTTTATACCCTGCCGGTTGGCTAAATTGAATTTGCATAATCGGAAGCTTATTTGCATAAGCTTCCGGAAATTTTTCAAAATTTCACAAAAGTTTCCGAAAGCCAGTTACGGCCTGCGTAGGCGGATCAACGACAGGAAATGCAACAACTATAAGTACAAAACAACAACATCAAAATATTCCAAAGCCAACCCGAAAACAAAGAACAGGCGCGCATAATATGCGAACGCCGAGGGGGGTAGGTGACCAACAAATCGCATTTGAGCTTAGGTGAACGTAGGTCAAACATCGGTGAGGTTTCTTGATTTACGCACTTGCAAGCTGCTCAGCATGAGTAAAAATTTCAGCCGCTGCATGAGCCCGAGGATCGCCTGACCCCGTGCCACTCGCTAGCGCCCACGGGGTAGACGTCCCGTCAGCGAATGAAATAACAAGTGTTTGCGGCTTGTTTGTTATAAAGGAGCTCCGAAACTCTGCTGGTCAGAGTCTGTTTTTGTTATACTTAACCTAAGTGACCTTGGTACCGGGCTAAGTTAGCTTAGGTTGAGCTTTGTTGTTATTGTCCGGACTGGGGAAGGCTTTTTCTTTTCTTTTTCTTTTTCCGGTTATTTTTGGATCCAGTGACTTTTGATTGATCTGTGTATGTAAAATTTCTACAGCCCTAAAATGGGCAGTGCGGGTCCACGTTTTTCTTTTTCCTTTTTGACCAGATCCTTTTTACCAAGAATTTATTTTTCCCCGCGCTCCGAATTTTTCCTGCCCACCGGATGGTTGAGGGAATTACCGCCACGGTGGTCAGAAGTTTTAACCTGGGGCAGGAAAGCGCGAGGATATGAGTCTCCTAGCCCCGACCCATGTGGCGGTTTAGTCCAGCCGTAGTTCGGCTGGCCGGCTTACTGCCAGTTGAAAGTTGCGCGGCTAATGTGTTCGGTGATAACAGACTAGGATTATGAATGCAAGTGCATTCCAGACCTGGGCACGGAAATCCTATTCCGAACACGACTGGACCAACGCAGCAATGCTCACTCTGCAAGTTATCATCGTACTGCTATAAGATTGGGATCGCCAAGGATAGGTGGCTTATGCTTAGGTGCAGGGTCCCAACCTTATAATGATATTATCAGACAAATACGAAATTTTGAATACGATATGGGGTCTACAAGCAGGCAAAATGTGACCCAATAGTCTAATAGGGACAAAACGTGTCCCAAGCTGCCCCGGTTATAACGTGAACCCCGCATAAGAATGGTACAGTTCGATTTTTTTTCGTCGCTCTGGTTCAGAAAACCACCCCTAACATGGTCCGCAAGTGAATATTTGAAAAATTATGATCAATTGAAGTTTTGGAATTTACCTAATCGGTTCGGTTGATTGAGGGGACCACCCCGTGGGACAATTTGTAAGGGACTATCCAACGAGTTACCGCTGGTCAAACCATCACACCTATAGGTTTACGCCGCTTTTGAACTAAGTATCAACTTTGGGATCAGAATTTGATCCGTGCAATGCAAATTCTTACTGGGGGAGAATTCGTGTAAGCTAGGTCATTGCGGTAGCTAGGATTTTCAAGGGTTTATCAGATTAGCATGAATGTCAGACCGGGCCGTTCACACATAAGAAACTTGGGCTTTAGGTTTTCATGTCCATATATTTGTATAAAGTTTTGAGTCTCTGTTTATTGCTTAACCTTGTTTCTATTCCTTTTATTCGTATACGTTGTACCGCCCGTCTGTTTCCGGGGCGCGCTGATTGGTTAAAATTGGGGCTCAGCGCACTATATAAGAGCAGTGCACAGGCTGAGCATTCAGTTGAGTTTGCAATTTTTCGGTTTTCTGGGGTAAAAGTTCGCAACCAAAGGGGGCCCAGTTAGGATTTTCCTTTTCAAAAAGGGGTGTGGTTAATTTTGCTTGAACTAAATTTGCCTGGCATTGGCGACAATGCAGGTGCAGGAATTTTGTATAAACTTTTGGGGGACAATTTTCAAATCAGGAAACCTGCAAGGTGACGCCATTTAGGCTTAAATTTAGCTCACCATGGATCATTAAATAACGTTAGCACGATTGATTGTCAGCATGGCAGGGAGGCCAATGCAGCCTAATGCTAAGCATTTATTATATGACAACCAAAAGAGCTAAGACCCTGCCGTAATAGAACACTTTTGTGTACCCCGTGAATGCGCAGCCTGAAAAATTCAAGTTTAGGGCTACATAGCCGTGCTATATTCAGAAACATACGCTGTTTAAGAGATCAACTCCCTCCAACTCAAGACCCTATCTGAGAATCTGATAAATTTAAATCGGGGAAGCCACTAGAAACCTAAGGATTCCCCAGACCTTACAGCATACATGTGCAGCTTTTCATGAATAACCTGTTACAATCAGCGACGAGTCCGACCAGCAGCAGTGTATGGGGTGGAAGGCCTTGAGCCTAAGCGGAGCACGCCGACACGCTTAAGACTGCGCAGAGAGACACTTGCAGGATAAGTCGTTTCTGTGGTCGGACTCGCCACGCTAGGAAATAATTCGCCCTTGAATAAAATCACCAGCGATAAGGCACATAGCCCGTGCCCAGGTAACAAATGGCGCGTAATGGTAGTGACTGTAGCGGGTTCTTGAATTAACCACTTTTCTTATAGCAATTAATACCAAGGCATTTAAGCTAGCTAATTCATTGCTCGTTTAGCTTGATAGAACCGACAGCAAATTCAGCAGTTCAGAGCTAACTAAATAAGGTATTTTATTTGAAAAAGTCTGTATTGTACATATTTGTACAAATTCATAATAAACCAAAACTTTAGCCCGAGTTCAGTCTTGAACCGAGAGGGCGAAACAGAATCCTGGCCTAAGAGCCATGGCTAAAATTGGGATCAAACGTGCGGTTGAATCAGACTCAAGATTTTGCATGTAAATGAAAGTTTCCCAATTGACAGAGTCTTGAAAAAGGAACAAATAGCCCTGGTTCGAATCAGAGGCGCAAAATCTAAACAAAAATCTCAAAGGCTAGGATCGATCAGCCTTTCTGTTAAACAGTCTATGACCAAGTAAAGTAAGATTCCTCAGATTTACAGCGGACCATTAGAACAACCAACCAGCCCCAGGAATAAACCAAAGGATCGAGCCATTCCCAGGACCAAGTGTCCCCAAGTTTAACCATGGGAAATAGTCGAGAGAGCACAGTTGTATTAAAATCCGCGGATGAAAACCAATTGCTGCTGGTGGGCCTACTTACATGCATACGGGCGTTCGCGAGAGCATAGGCAAAAGCATGCTTAGACGTATGACGATATCGGGATTTTGTGACTCTCAAAACTTGATATCACGCCAGGTATACCGTCATCCTCTAGGCAAGTAGCTTAATTTGGCACACCCACGGCCTCGAACACCCCTGAGAGTATCATCTCTGATTCGATTGCAGGGATACTCGTTGATCGTACCCGTAACAATATTGGGGATTTAACACAAATTGACAAATCATAAACGATGGTTCGGTGACAAACTACCTTTTCTTTACGGAAATATAGGTTCATGTAAACACTTTCTCATTCGTAACGTAGGTTTTTCGACCTATAATTTAGGCTTACGTTTGGGAAAAGGCTTACTGATGAGGCCCTTCTGCCCTTTTCGGTTCTTCTCCTCGAACGTATTGTGGTTGAAGTATGATTTGATCTTATATCTATATTCTTAAAATTGGAACGCCCCATATACGTATTTTGGACAACGTTTCAGCACAGTAGTACGCCTAAGCTTCAGCCAAACCTAAACGTAAGACCTATCGTTATGCGGTGGAAAGTAGTGTACAAGGGCCTTCATACCTATCTGAGTACATGAGGAAGATTGCTGGAACCAATATATTTCTTTGTGTTATTTCGACAGCATTCGAATGTATGGATTGGGGATTGAACACGACTTCAATATAGAACTCGTTTGTAATTGGCTGGCTAAAACAATACGAAATTTGAAACTTACAAACCATGTTAATATCGAAAAAGTCTCACTAGAAACTATTGTAAATTCATCACAGACTCTGACCTACAACAGAGATTGAAACGTTTCTACTGCGTTTAAAAAATTTTCAAATGGGCTGGGCATCACCTGCCTCTCTCTCTCTGGCTATTAGACACGCAATTAGACGTGTTTATGAGCAAACCTCAATTGTGAGCAAATGAAAGAAAATATTAATTACACCAAAGGTATGCTTTTGTATTATCCTGAATAAACATACGGCAAATTTTGAACAATCTTTATTTCTAAACAATACAGTTTTCCATTTACACAAAGGGGTACTTGATCCCACATACTATTTCTTGAT
Organism: Enoplolaimus lenunculus; assembly: GCA_030248215.1. NCBI lineage: Eukaryota > Metazoa > Nematoda > Enoplea > Enoplida > Thoracostomopsidae > Enoplolaimus > Enoplolaimus lenunculus. The sequence goes on along the minus strand of JASANG010002017.1, from coordinate 171,911 downwards.
TTCCGTCTTCCAAACAGCGAGGCAATGTGCAGCTGTCACTAAGACACGTGGGCTAATCAATGTTCCAGTGCATATCTGTTTTTGATTGGTTATTACATTGACTCGAACAATTCTGACAATCCAATGAAATCGGTCGCTGCAGTCGATTAAATTGTGGACATGTGATGAAGCTAAAATACCATTTGCTATTTCAGCTTAACCTTTAACTATTGTGAACCAATGTGCATAAATTTCAATCAGCATTCACACTTTTACATTCATTGCACTCCAGCCCGTAGCCAGAGGAGAGATAGGGGGGTTCAGTCCTTCCTGGAAAAATTTTGGCCCCCCTAGAAAATTTTCAACCTTATATCCAGAAGTCACCGCCATCCAGTGTGCAACACACCAGACAACTGGCCACACATACATATGCCACTTTGTCAATACGTCACAGAAAGGCCAGCAGTTTTGTACTGAGTCTGTCAGAAAGAAACTTCGCTTTTTACATTATACAGCGTCTGTCCGAAGACACTGTTTAGCGGGGTATCACGACAATTTGTCGCCCGACGACTCGTCGTCGCACAATTCGTAGTCCGGCATTTCGTCCTCCCCGATAACATGTCGCCTCGCTTGGCAGTAGGTACGACAACTCGTCGTCCTAACAAATTTTCACCCCGACAACTCTTCAACCCCCACAATTTGTCGCATGCGACAACTCGTCAACCCGCACTGCAAAAAATGGTGAGTCAAATTTACTCTCCGAAATAGTTTTTTCCTGACTACATAAACAGTCAAAATTCGAGTCAACCAGAGTCAAATTGAGTCAAATTTGACTCATGCAGAGTCGAATTTTGACTCAGTTTGTGTAGTCAGGAAAAGCCTATTTCGGAGAGTCAATTTGACGCACCATTTTTCGCAGAGCGATAACTTGTCTGCCAGTAGTTACCATAACTCGTGGACACCGATGAGTCGCTTGGGCGGCTAGCTGTTGGTGTCGACAAGTTGTCTGAGCGACAAGTTGTCGGGTTCAACCAGTTATCGGGGCGACTAATTGTCTGGTTCGACGCGTTGCCGTGGTCGACAAGTTGTCGGTGTCGACGAGTTGTCGGGGCGACAAGTTGTCGGGGTCGACAAGTTACCAGGCTGACAAGTTGTTGGATTGACGTGTTGGACGACAAGTTAACGGGGTCAACGAGATGTCGGGCAACGAGATGTCGGTCGACAAGTTGTCGGGCGACAAATTGTTGTAGATTGTTATACAGAGTCTGTCTGAAAGAACCCTTATTGTCAGACGCTGTATGCATACAGTGTCCGCATTATCCCTACTCCATTCGTAGCGCCAAAGCCTAAGCCTAACACATTGCAGTGAAGTGTGTGTACTTTTTTTACAGTAGCGTAGACAGTATAACGTTGATGATCCATAAGTCATTAAAACCCTTTTATGCCCGTCCTGAAAATTATTTAGCCTCCAGAATGTTGAGCCTGGTAAGGGCCTAATTGCATTGTATGGGTTCTGTGAAACATATCAATCCGTCGGCCCGTAGCCAAACGGAATCCGCGACAACTCTAGCCATATTGGAAAATTTTGGACCCATGCGGAAAAGTATCAACCTCGCTTGTAAATCATGTTCAATACTTTGGCCAAGGATACCTTCCGGGCCGTAACAATAGATTAACCATATTCTTAAGCCTAAACCTCATAAGACAAGTGTTTTGTGTCAAATCAATTTACCTTCGCTGCCACGAATGTTTTGTTGACGTTTAATGTTACTTGCGCAGCTAAAGCATGCAATAAATAGACAAAGAACAAATGTTGAAAAATGCGAAGCTTTCAACGTAAGTGTCAGTATTGCCTTTAATAGGTAGTTTGCGCCATGTAAAATTGACATTAAATTCATATTGATTGAAACGGAAATCAGCCAAATTTGATACATCAAACTTTGGTCAATAAAATTTTGCCCGTTATTTTGGTTAAAAGAATCTTTTTTGCCGTTGTGTTTGTGGGTGGGAACCATTGCAACGTTATTTATGAAACACATGCTTCGGTGATGTAGGATGGCTCATGCAAATGTCAGGGGCGCATTGTTTTTCCGCCGGTCTGCAAACTGTAATAGTGTATTAAGTTTAAGCTTTAGACTTTTTGCTTAGAGTTATGCTTTATGCTTCGGAATATGCTTATACTACTGTTGCGGACCTGTTCTTTACATTGGTTCACGCCTTTATGATGTAAATTATTAATCCCTATTCACTCGTGCAAGTTTTTGCTGTGAGAATTTTCAGCTGCAACTTGCACTTGCCAGTTTTGTTCAAAATCCCGTTCGAAAAGCTTGCAGCTGCAAATAATTAATTAAAAATCATAAGTAGATAATTAGTTCACACGTGTGAATAACCACGCAAGTTCACTGATTTTATTGCAGCCGCTTTCTCATGGGCTGATGAAAAAATGCAAGTTCTGCGTACCATTTGCTGCTGCAAGTTCTCGCAGCAAAAACTGGCACCAGTGAAAATGGCTTAAATTCGTTAATGTGAAATACGCATTCTCATCCTCATGTCTTTGCAAAGCAATAATTTCAAAATGTTTGTACGTTGTATAAGAGTGTAACATTTGATCTGCAGTGTTGCATCAACTTTATAAGTCCACCATTTTCTTCGTTGCTTTGTTTCTAATAACTTCGTTTACTGAACAACTTCTTTGTTACACAATATTAACTTTAATGTACAACACATTCTACTGTAATATTATAAACTAAACCGAAGTGTTAACCAATAATTAAATACAGGGCAATCAGAATTCTGCCTTGAACTCCGGCAGAAAAACAACCTCCAGCTTTTAGTTTTCTATTATTTCCGCCTGGGTTCGTTTAACACATTGTGCGAAATTTACAACTGTAGCAGCCTGTTGAAAACTTCTCGACTGCATGCTGCTTACATACCTCAAACTCAATTCTCTGCTCATGGCTTCCATTGTATAAAGCGGTTAAGATCCGTTAGCGCTAAATACTTACGTTAATAATTTGTTGTATTTATTTATAAAAGTAAATGATTGACGCTAAAAATACTAAAACTCCGGCTTATTCAAAACACCAATCGAGTTAAATTCTGGTAACGATGAAACCGTTAAAATATTAATACAGTTGAAATTCAAAATTTAAATTTCATTCAGTTCTTCGAATTCGACTTCCTCAGTGATTCGTTGAGCTTTCTTCGCAACGTACGCATCAATCAGTTTTACAATGTCGCTGAATCCGTTGCGTTCGGCTTCCATTGCTGGTGTCACATTCCACCTTAAATGTCTGACGCAAATTCGTACAAGGAGCGTAACAGTAGTACAAACGTATTCCTAGTCTACGCCTAAGCCTTAGCCTCAGTGTAAGAATAAAGCCAATGACTAAACCGAGGAATAATCCTAGTCTTAAGTAAAAATTAGCCTAAATCTTCAGCTTACTCTATACCAGTCTCGCGCCAATAACGTTTACGCTCGTCAAAGTAACATGGGCCCAAGCTTAAATGATTGAAAAATGCAATATTTTGTAGTCCTGGCATCATCGCTATTGGGGCCGAAAATTTTTTCGTCAAAAGTTACAAACCTTTATAAAGCATTTAGCGCAGCGCGCCGATCTGGGCCGAATGGTGTTCAATTTTCGACGATTGGATCGACCGTTCTCGAGTAACATAGCGGAATAACTCGCTTGGAGCTTATCCAAATAGATGGAAGCGTGCAAAATCAGTTACTCGGAGACCGTTAGTGGCATGGTGCAATAGTTGAAAATCAAACACCGATCGACTTGTAAAATAATAAAAATATACGTTCCATTTTGACATTTTGTCGGTCCCAATTTATACTGTCACAGATAATAGCTACGTTAGTAACTCGGGAAGAATCCGTCAAACCGAAATATTAAAACGTCAATATCGACGGTTAAATTTATTCAATTTTGACATTTGCCGACAACTACAGTACACAATTTAAAAAAATTAAACATGAAATTCGTTGATGAAAAATTACTCGTATACTGTAGCTGCTGGTCTTAGCCAGCTCAACCTTCTAGGTGAGCCAGAGTAATTTTAGGAGGGTATACAAATAAAATAACCAGCTTATATAAGTGAGCCTAAAACTTTTCTAGGGGGCATCATTGTTCTAATGGGAGCAGATGAGCCCTTGGTCGCCTTCGACATTACCGATCTCTTGGAGCAGGATCTACACATGCACGCTCGAGTAAAAATTGAACGCATTCATAGTGACCTTCAGCTGCCGCTAAATGCATTGCAGTTCTTGCATCATAGTCGGCTACGCCTAAATCCACACCCTGTAGCATGTAGCTTAAAAAATAAAATATTTAGAGTGTACGCAATAGTTTTCGATGATTTTAATCCAGCGGCAGATGCCGGGACAGGATGGGTGATCTATAAACCTCTGCCGTGCCGAAAATTTCGCGATACATATGGGGTTTATCTGAACCTTAAAATGAATTTTCTGACCAAATATTTTCAAAATATAGCGAGTTTATAACACAAATTTTAAATAATTGCGCCGTTCGCACGATTGGTCAATTTCAAAATATAGAAATTTCAAGAAAAATGCGTTTCAAAACTGTAAAAATTCGGAGCGCAAAACGTATTTTCCCCCACGAGAAAATCCTGAATCTGTCACTGGTTTAATGTCTTCCTGTGCTATCTGGTACTGTGCGCTCAAATACGCAAATTGGTTTAAATCATATATTCTAAAAGCTCATAAACATAAGGGCCAATGTTACTGTAAGGGTTGTAACCGTAGATCACGCGTATTCCTAAGCCTAAGCTTAAGCCTAAGCGTTGCGAAAATGTGTTTCTAAACCTAAGCCTAAGCCTAAGCTTAAGCCTAAACAAAAAAATATAATCATCTAGAATGTAAACCTACTCTTTTATGGACCCACCAGAAACCTGGACGCCCCTTAAAATAACACGGGCCAACGTAAGCTTACCTCTCTAGTTAAGAATTGGTCTGTAAACTCAACCTAAAACACAACGTGTATTGCGTACTTTCCTTTATACACGGCCTGTTTCCATTTGCATACTCATCTTTAAGCAACGAATTATCAAATCTTGATTTATATGATACCATCTTTTTACCGTCTGAGCGCAACCACATTTCCGTCAGCAGCTGAAAACAACAAATTAACAACTTGTTGGCCACGCGATGCGACGGGCTTTCGTCTCGGATCGAGTTTCTTCGATTCTGTGAGCAGATCGTAGTTGTGAAAACTAAACATTTTGATCAGTTCCTAAAACACAAACAAAAACTGTACAAAATTCAACAAGCACTAAAAGCCCTCGGTCGGTTATAAGGGCCAGTACTCTCAACGATGTTTAGCACGTACTATAAATAGCTGGAGATAGATATCCTAACTTATAAACGAATGAACGCAAATGTTTAAAATTTGTCATAGACCCAACAATGGTGGGGCTTGCACGTTACTCTGCGAATCTTGAGAATTGTGGCTGCAGTAGTTGGGTTGTTTGAGCCATGTTACTTTAATGGGCGCCTACATTTTTTTCCTTAGGCTTAAGCTTAGGCTTAAGCTTAGGAACACATTTTTGCAACGCTCAGGCTTAGGCTTAGGCTTAGGAATACGCTTGATCTCTGAGAAAAAAGTAGGTTAACTGCAGGGTCTTTCGGCTATCCTAAACCGGCGTTTGCCCAAAGATGGTTAGATTTGGAAATTTTTTTACATGTTTGAACGTCTAACCTGCTGTAGTCATTCCACGACCAAACTTGAATTTTTAAAAAATTTGATTTTTCAAGGCCTCCCCTTAAAAGACCAAAAATATATCGGTTAAAAAGTTAGAAAAATTATATACCATTCGACGCAGCCTGCTGAGCTAAGTCCAGCTGTGTTAAATTTTGCACAGTCAAACCTCAGGTTAACAAAGTTTTGGCGCGCTGCCAAAGATTTGGAACGGCGCCAAATTAGTTATTAGACCGTGTTTCGTTGAACAATCATATAATTATGGAAAATTTAACACTATTCAACTCAGCTGTGCAAGCTGTGTCGAATGGTATATAATTTATCAAACGTTTTGACAAAAAATTTTTTGCGACCTTAAAAAATAGAATTTTTCTGGGGAGGTCATGAGAAGCTCAAACACGCAAAAATTTTCAAAATCAAACCATTCTTGGGCAAACAAGGGCTGGAGGTAAAAGAAAACACCCAAAACTTGGGTACACGCCCCCTCTAGGTTCCTCATATCACCGCCCCTGGTGCTAGCTGATGTTAAGTGTTACACGCATTTGAGAATATATGCGGCTCGGTGATCTAATGAATTTAGTAATTTGTTTGGTTTATGCCTGGAACATGGGTTTCAACTAAGAGTTTTGTACGCAGGTTTATCGCTTTAGTTTCGGTGTTATCAGTTTCTAAAACACAAAGTAGTTGATCTGGAACAATTTACCAGACTAGAAGTGCTATGCCAAGTTAAATGAGGTGTTCATTTGAAAATAATTTGCCTCGTTCGTGCTTTGAACTAAAACTTAATTTCTAATGCCCACATTGCAACTTGCTCTTTGGTTTGCAGGTTTGCAATTTAACCTTCTGGGTGCACAAAGACCAAAGGCGGGTCATAATTACGGCTAGTGATACCGTGGCGTAAAAGCCAACCCTTTCAATACGCATGTGACGAGTGTTTCAAAAATGAAAATTTTGAATGAAATATATATTTAGGAAGCCACGTTCCAAATCAACCCTTTTTAAGATTCCGCAACACAAATATGCTCCAGCGATTGGTTGATGTCTTGATCAACCCAAGACAAACGCTTTGATTCCAACTCTCATCTATTTTGTACCTCACAAAATTTGACCCCGCGAACAGAATTTCCGTATCGATCAAGTCTTGGTGACCACGCACATACGCCCATTACATTTGGAATAACTAATATCACAACACCTGATACACCTGATTTTGCTGGAAGACCAACCTGAATATATTTACAACGTATGTAGTCGAACATCAAGAAAAGAGAGTAAATTTAAAACTTACTGGAACGTTTTTAAGTTATATACTGTAGTGACTCGAATAAGACGGGGCTGATATATATTTGCCCACTCAAAAGGGCACCCCCCGTTATTCGGTTACAGACTGACCCGCCCTCCGCCGCCCTTCGCTACTAATATATATTCGGTATTGCAATTATCCGTTGAATTAAACGTTTATTTACCTTATATCAAAAGCTTGAACGATAATGCAAGGTTGTTATACAGGAATGTACTTTCAAAACTAAAGTATGCTTTAAGGTTTCGAACTCAACTTGGCCCATCTGTCCCATCTGTCCCAACTGTCCATCTGTCCCATCTGTCCCAACTGTCCCAACTGTCCCATCTGTCCCAACTGTCCCATCTGTCCCAACTGTCCATCTGTCCCATCTGTCCCAACTGTCCCATCTGTCCCAACTGTCCCATCTGTCCCAACTGTCCCATCTGTCCCAACTGTCCCATCTGTCCCAACTGTTCATCTGTCCCATCGGTCCCAACTGTCCCATCTGTCCCAACTGTCCCATCTGTCCCAACTGTCCCATCTGTCCCAACTGTCCCATCTGTCCCAACTGTCCCATCTGTCCCAACTGTCCCATCTGTCCCAACTGTCTCAACTGTCCCATCTGTCCCAACTGTCCCGTTTGTCCCATCTGTCCCAAGTGTCCCAACTGTCCTAAGTGTTCCAACTGTCCCAACTGTCCCATCTGTCCACATCTGTTCCATCTGTCCAAACTGTCCCGCTGTCCCAACTGTCCCATCTGTCCCAACTGTCCCATCTGTCCCATTTGTCCCAACTGTCCCAAGTGCCCCATCTGTCCCATCAGACCCAACTGTCCCAAGTGTTCCTACTGTCCCATCTGTCCCAACTGTCCCATCTGTCCCAAGTGTCCCATCTGTCCCATCTGTCCCAACTGTCCCATCTGTCCCAACTGTCCCATCTGTCCCATCTGTTCAAACTGTCCCATCTGTCCCAACTGTCCCATCTGTCCCAACTGTCCCATCTATCCCAACTGTCCCAAGTGTCCCATCTGTTCCAACTGTCCCATCTGTCCCATCTGTCCCGCTGTCCCATCTGTCCCAACTGTCCCATCTGTCCCAAGTGTTCCATCTGTCCCAACTGTCCCGTCTGTCCCATCTGTCCCAACTGTCCCATCTGTCCCGCTGTCCCATCTTTCTCATCTGTCACAACTGTCCAATTTGTCCCAGCTGTCCCAACTGTCCCATCTGTCAAACTGTCTCATCTGTCCCAACTGTCCCGCTGTCCCAATTATATTTTTCGAATGTACTCCTGGTACATTGCTGTCCCGGAAAAATGGGACGGGTACTCCTGGTACAGTTCTGTCCCGGGAAAATGGGACGGCCTTTAAAGTGACATTGGCCCTCAACTTTATTTGGACCTGAAGTCATTTGTGCACTACAATTAGGGATAATTGACTTTTATGGACTCTAATTATGGCTTAGGGAATCTATCCGCTTACGGACTCTTATTAGGGATGCGTACTGCTGCTGATTGGGACTCAAAATGGGGACCCCCCTCTTATTACCCCCCTCTTATTCGGGCCACTACACTGCTCAATCTAGGCAGGAAAACAAACTGCAAATGCAAAACGGGATGCGAAAATTTTGTCTTTTACACAAAATTTATAACCTCATGAATTCAAATACTACGTTAAAATGCTACGTTCTTGCCCGATATATACATAAATATACAAAGTGTTACAGTTGAAATTTTTTAATTAAACAGTATGCTGAAGGTTTGTTCTGAAAATTAATTACATCTGAAATATATTTAACCACCGTCCAAATCATTTTACACTGGACACCGGCCTGAATCATTTATTCATACAACGAACCCGGAGCCTGAGGGGGCCCATGAGGGCTCAGCCTTCCATGGACAAATTTTGACCCCATCTAGAAAATTGCCAACCTTGCTTGTAAGTCATCAAACACCCATGTATACCACACCTGAAAAATGTTTAGCCACCCTTCAGCAAGGTGAACTGGATACGGGCCAGTACAAAATGGTAATTTTTGCTAAAACCCAAATTAAAAACGTAAAATGACCACAAATTGGATACGTATAAAACGAAAACCTTACATAAAACGCAAAACCTTACATAAAACGCAAATTGCCCACTGTAATCGTACATTCCACAACTATACATCAGTGATAACACATCTCGCGTTGTATCGCATTCGAGTATCGGATCATCTGTGGTTGGGCAAATGCCACCATTAGCTAAAGTTGCAGCCATGATTGAACCTGCTTCTGCGTTGATTTCCGCTGAGCATAGCTAAAAATTTAAAATAATTAAAGGTAGAACTGCGAGCATACGTAACTTGGGCACTGTTCCAGCTCATACATCGGTTGTAAAAACGAATGTATGCGAATTAGCGTTTTTAAAAAACAGATCGCTCTATACATTGCAACCACATTGACTAGTTTAAAATATTTTCATTTCGTTAATTACTTGGCTGTCCTGTAGAACCAATTTTTCAGACCTGAACTATGTTCAGCAGCACCTCCGCTATCACTAATGTAAAAGTTTCTAATTGTATGAATTTGGTCAAATGTTTCAGTTCTATTTGGGTACACTGCAAAAAATGGTGAGTCAAATTGACTCTCTCCGAAATAGGCTTTTCGGAACTACACAAATTGAGTCAAATTCGACTCCGCCAGAGTCAAGTTCAACGCACTGAGCTACTCAATTGAGTCGAATTTGACTCAGTTTGTGCAGTCCGGAAAAGCCTATTTCGGGTACAAAACACTGGGAAGATATTCAGATGACCATTTTATTTGCAAAAATTTATATCACGGCCGGCTTGTTGGGAAAATAGAGGAATTTCAAAACGCTAAAGTGATTGTTTACTTGAAAATAAAAATCCAAACTCTCTTTCAAATCGGCGCCTTTCGGAAAGCAGCCGTATTCCCGCATGTAATGAGCCAGTGCAAAATTTCTGTCTGCTGTTGCGCGTTCAGATAAAAACCTAAAAATATTTAACTTCAACGTAGGTCGCTTGGTTAAATGCTATTAAAAATTACTTTTCTATCCATTATTTGCAAACACAAAGATAAGTATATAAAATTTAAGTAAAATAATAGTTCAAAACAAATGCATCTTTACTTGAGACTTAAACTGAAAACTTGATTATTGCATTCATAAGTTTAGAGAAGCAAATGCAAGCAATGACGAGACAATTCTGTGCGGAATAGAACGCAATGTGGACAAGAGTTGCTGCAATACAAAAAGCATTGCAGTCAAAAAATTTGTTGATTTTATCCGGATATAAAGTTACGCTTACACTGTAAATTAACAATAAAACTTCATTCATCCTTTGGACTACAGCTAACAACTCTTACTGATTTATATCTCAAGTTACAAAGCACCTGGTTTTTATCACGAATGGTGAACCGATGTATGTTTTTGCTTATCTATTTTTGTTTTTGTAATTGTTTCTTGAATTAAGATATTTCGCTTAAAAATAAACACGTCTTCGATTCAAAGGATCTCAAAAACTTACACCGCATTGTTAAATCCAATAAATTCCCCTCCAGCCATCGCTTTATAGAAGTTTTTCACCTGAAGTATATTTGATGGTATCTTATGCCCTGTAAGTTCAAGTGAGTTGAATTTAATTCAGAATCAAGCTGAATGCACTCAGAAAATTGAGTTCAGAATAAGTACTTTTAGAATACAGATTTCTGAGTTATATCAGAAAAAACTGTACCAGGACAAAGTTCAAACTGCTAATGCAATCAAATTAAATATTTAATTGATATAAAACTAGAGTCTAAAACTAATTTTATTCGACATTTGAAACAAGTCGAGTAATTGTCGTTTAACCATACGTTTAAAAATAGATGAAAGTACAATAGATTTGTCGCAAAACGTCAGATTAAACTTACATATTCATATCTGTCAGAAATTGGCTCGTTGTTCTATAAACAAAACATGATAATTATTAAGATCTGTGTACCTGCGCTATATATACTCGTCGAAACGCCGCTACGCGTCGCATCTAAAGTTTACTTTCATCTCCGAGCAGACGGCAGAGCCACGCAGCACAGAATAGCATAGAGCAATCCGAACATTTCTGCCGACGATGCAATAATACACATTTCGAAGAGTGATTCTTTATGTTACCAACTGAAATAGTTCTTAATAACCCATGGACAAGAATTCCATGAGGAGATCGGTCCCTAAACCATCATAACTACGCTCCTGTGGTGTTATCACGATATGGGCCATGTTACTTTTATGGCCGTCCCATTTTCCAGCGGGACTCCAAAGGAGTAGTTTTAGATTTCAGAGTATATTTCTTGGTTTAGGCTAAGGCTTAGGTTGACATTTTTTTCAACGCTTAGACTTAGGATTGAAATGTGTTTAAGCGACATTTACCGCTCTTATACCGTAACATTGGCCAAGTTATGAGTATTTACCAGAAACATAACAAACAACTGTAAGTACAAAAATTTTTATGTAAAAAGTAAATCAATATCAAGTCAATTCAACGTACAAGTAACAGGGAAGCCATAACCATAGCACCAGCATTGATCATTGGGTTATGAGGCTTATCTGAAAAATACCAAATAAATTATTTCCCGGTCGTTAATAAGCAGATTGCATTAGTTTCGGGAACAAATTTTAGAAGAATACAATTTGCATTTCTATATATTAATATCTAAAATAGTTCCAATTTATTGTAGTGACCCGAGTCACAGAGATAAGGAAGAGTTCGGGGTTCCTGTTTTGAGTCAGAATCAACCGTAGAATATTTCCCAAAGTAGTGTCCGTAAATGAATATGTTCCAAAATTACTGAAGTTCATAAACTCCAGTTACTCCAGTTAGATTGCGTAAATGCTTAAAATGTTGTTCTGCTATTTCAATATGCTGGAAACATTTAAATGATGCTTTATTTGTTGGAGTTGTCACTTAACTTTAAAAGCTAGAGCAAATCTTGTATAAATACAAGTACTTTTGACCATATGCCAAAACCCATGCAACTACGCATTACTAGTCGCGTTTTATATATAATCACAGAAGCATGAACAAATAATAAAAAGTATATTCCTAAAGTGATCAGCTTAAATCATAAAAAAAGGCTTACATACGTTAAAGGTGTACGGTCCAATTAACTGCTGCTTTATTGAAAAAGAAATAACTCTACGGAACCGAAAGGCAAGGAAGGTTTCGCTCCGAAGATGCAAAATATATTAATCAGCTCACTCTTATTCAAGTTTAGTAGAGTAAACGTCAGCGCCTTGATGTACCTAAATGATTTTTATTCGTAAATAGACATAGACGCCGCCAGAGCTGACTTGTGCTAACCCAGAAGGCCATGTAGCAAAACGTATAATAGACCACAGTATGGCAGCAATGAACAATACCTTTAATTCATATATCTACGCATATAAAAACTTGCTTGAACTGTAGCTGCACCCAGCGCCGGAGCAGGCAGGCAGGAGTGGGAGTTCCTCCCATATTCCTGGATAGGGGCCCCCAGACTCGTGAGCGACGCGAGCGAGAAGCCAGACGCATTCTAAAACTTAATCGGTTTTATTTCAACCGGTTAGGGCGGGGGGCCCTTTAGGGGTGGCTCCCCCAAATGGGGGGTATGCGGGTGGCTGCTCCGGCCCTGGCTACACCCCCATGTACAAAACTGCCGACATCCATGTAAGCAGATGTTACGCAGAGACATGATGTTTGCAATTAAACTTCCTTTAACTCACTACTGGGATCGAGACACAGGTCGTTAAAAATGCGACCAGAAGGCTCTTGTCCAATAAACTGATGCACTTTTTCAGCTCCGAAATCGTTCAATCCTAACGCATAATTAAACGTTTTGCTGACGGATTGAATACAGAACGGCGTTGTACAAGGTCCCAATGAAAATCTGCAACAAAAAAGCTTTAGAGTTTCGATGCAAGCATGGATATGGTGCAAACACTCTTCATTTCTGTTTCATAAAAAGTCAGAAACATTGACGAATTTTGAAGTGCTCGCTGGTATGTATTCAAGTCCGTAGCCAACGCCGGGGGGGAGGGGCAGGAGGGAATCAGCCCACTGGAAAAGTTTTGATCCGCCAAAAAATTTTTACTATTGAAAATTCTTGTATACCTCTGCTGAAAATTTTTCAGTCCCCCTAGCAACGTGAGCTAGTTACGAGCATGTATGTATTAATCTTAAGGCTATACCAAAACCAACAATTTCTGCCAGTTAAATAACCGATATATGTGCAAAAAAGAGGTAATTTTCGTTTAAATGTTTTATGTACCAATACACTGCAGTCCATATTTTTCAATTAGAACGCCAAACCTTATTTCGATTTTCGATTTTTTATGATTTGGTTCATTTTCAGTCCCGCGACGGCTACCATCTTCGTTACTTCTCGTGATGCCCACAAACATAACCGAACTATTATGTGAGTTCAAATCATTTTATGCTTTCGGCGGATTTCATTGTTTAGAATTCTTGAGTTTTTGATAACGCCCCAGTTATGCTTAGAATTGTTATACAGATTAATTTTAAACTGATACGTTTTTCATAACAGATATTTTTAGACAAACCAAAGCTGAATGAAACCTACCAGCTTTTACCGAATTATGAAATTTAAATCGGCGAAACAGTAAACATAAATAAAATTCGATGCTAATACCTCTGACCATCGATTGTACACACAGAAACGGCCCATTGCTCTGAGTCAACGCGAGCCAACTGAGGAATATAATCGGCATTCTAGAAATCGTGAAGCAAAGCATAGACCAGTTCCCGCTCTTGTATACTTTACCCACAAGATTTAGGTATTATTAAGTTGCTTGTACAAAGGCTTCAGCTTATTTATGGTTAGCTTTTTAAAAGCGTGGAAAGCAGCGTACAAGAGCCAAAACTTCAAATAGCATTTACGTTGATGTACAAATCAAATATGGGTCACAGAGTATATAGAAAACGAATACCTAAATGAAACTAGCTGGAGTAAGATTATTGCCTCTCTCACACACAATATGTTTTACCCATGCGGAATTTTAAATTGTTAGGGTGGCGTTATATTTTTGATAACGTCCGGCGCCGTCCGCCACAGTCCGGCGCCGTCCGTCATCGTTCATCGCTGTCCGTCCATTACGTCACCATACGGTATCATACGCAAATTACTCACGTATGATACCGTATGGTGACGTAATGGACGGACAGCGATGAACGGTTAAGAATGGCGCCGTAGGACAAGTATAGCGACTCCCTTAATTGGTTTAAATGGCTCATGTAACGCTTTAGTGTTGCAAACCGCGTGTATTTTGTTTTGACGTCTAATTCATTGTAAACTAGCAACAAGACGACTAAATTTGTGATAATACCCCCCATAATGATAATGGTCTTACGAAAGTTAGTGTTTTTAAAAATTGAAACGTTGATTAAACAACAGTTTTAAACGAACCTTGCCACCATGATCGCTCTCGCATTTCACATAAATGGTTCGTATAATTTGTGTAAATTCTTCAAATTCCGGTATTACCAGAGCGTTTCGTAAAATTCGACTGATAAATTCAAAGTTGTGAGATACACAGCTAAAAATGCATTGAATCGATGAAGTAAAGGTTGGTTATAGTTTTTTGGAATTTGATGCCAAATTTTGCAGTGACAGGCTTAGTAAATCCCGAACATGTCATTTGGGAAGTTAGGATGCCCCAAAAATTGACAGTTTCTAGTGTCATTTAAGACAAATATAGGTCTGGTTTCTGGTTCGCTTCGCTCACGAGGTTTCATTAATTGGGAGTCCGAGGTAGGGACGTCCAATATTCAAATATTCATGTAATCTAATACAAAAATGATGTCTGACCTTTCTAACTCATTTCGCCCGAGGGGTTCCTTTAGTTTTGTAACCGCCTTTTAATCCCTGTTTGCTCAGAGTAAGTTATGTTATAATCATATTTTTTGTAACGATTCCAAACTAAGATTTTGTATTGGCATTGATACAAAAAAATCAGTGATTTCTCGCTCGTTCTGCCTCAAAGATGTAAGTGGCTAAAGATTTTTTACCCGCGAGCATACCCGCGCAAAATTACTTTACCCACTGTCGACATTTACCCAACCTTATTTTTTCCTGTGTTTAATACAATTGTGTAATTTTACACTGCATAAATGTTAGTCACTCGACTTACGTTGCAAAAATCATTTTTAGTAACTGAAAACAAACAATTCAGTAAAAATGTAACACCTGTCCGGTTAAATAAATCGCAGCAGCTCCCTATGCCACATCTTAAGCCTTAATATTGTTTAATATTTACGGCCGTGTAAAATTGCTTGCATACATATCATTAAAATCAAGACATTTTTCAAATCAAGTGTGACACACTTTGCTTTTTGTGAGATATATGGGTTGGCCAAACTTCTACAATTGGCTCCGACATTGATTTCAGAGCAATGGTGACATCAAAAAATTTATTAAACGTTATCTTCAGTTTCCATCAAGAACCGCCGTATTAATGTATAATTAACCGGTGACTCATAGCAACACCTCGCAGTTTGTTGGTAAAATCAATCCATTCGGAATTGTAACTGTTAACTTTTAACAGTTTATTAGTCTTTAAGCTCAACATCCCCAAAAACATGTATGCACCAGGCAATTTTATATACTAAACGCTTTTTGGTTTTTAGACACCTTTAGAAACAACCAAACCTTTTAAATTGATCCCGATTTACTCGCAGTGTCTCAACAGGTTCATGAGCTTTAGTCGAAGCTTTCAAATCGTTAAACGCTTGTATTGTTTCTTCAAGACGTTTATCTGTTCGCCGTATGCCGGAGAGACCAATATGCTGAAAAACATGAACAACTTCAACAACAAAAACAGCAGCAGCAGCAGCAACAACAACAACAACAACAACAACAACAACAACAACAACAACAACAACAACAACAACAACAACAACAACAACAACAACAACAACAACAACAACAACAACAACAACAACAACAACAACAAGAAAGAAAGAAACTAAAGAAAGAAAAGAAAGAAAAAAAAGAAAGAAACAAAAAATAAATAAAGAAATAGAAAAAAATAAAAAAATAATAAAAAATAAAGAAAGAAATAACAACAACAACAACAACAATAATAACAACAACAACAACAACAAAATAAACAACAACAACAACAACAACAACAACAACAACAACAACAACAACAACAACAACAACAACAACAACAACAACAACAACAACAACAACAACAACAACAACAACAACAACAACAACAACAACAACAACAACAACAACAACAACAACAACAACAACAACAACAACAACAACAACAACAATAATAATAATAATAATAATAATAATAATAGTAATAATAATAACTAACAATAATGGTAGATAATAATCAACATCATATCTAACAGATGGAACCGAGACATCGGCCTGTCTCACCAGATCAGTGAGAACTTTAGGATCCGTCATCAACAGAAATATGAAGAAAAATGAACAACGACAAACATAACACAACAGCCAACAACAAAAACATAAGTAATTTTTATAAAATACTCAGCGACTATGACGTTCAGTGGACTGACACAGTTACTCAATAAATCATTCTACTTGATGTCAGTATGTGAAAATACTGGCTTGAATATATTGCAGATATATTCCACTTCGAAATTTCTGGAAAACGAGAACGGTATTTTTACAGGCTTTAATAGCTTAACCTTCTTTATTGTCGAAATCAAAAATAATTTTACTCGCTAAGTACGCTCGCTTGTCGAAATTCCTCACAATATACGTTTTCACTCCGGAAACGAAATCCGCTCCGGAATTAAAATTTTGGCTACGTCTCCGCGTAGATCAATACTTCAAGTAAAATATTTTTAATAACAATAATTACACTTAAAAATCGGCCGACAGAAACCAAATCGTCTGTATCTTTAAACAGATCGAAAACTGCATGCTCGACAGAAGTAACCGATGCGCTAACTTTCGGTTGCAGTTTGCCTCTAAAACAATGCCAACTTAATAGTGCAACTGGTTTTAAACGGTCTTTGTTGTGCAGTGGCGGAGCCAGAAATTTCTGACAGAGTGGCGCATACATATTTCATGAAACCGCGACACCAAAGATGCTGTTTTGTTTTTGAAATATGTAGAAAAATAGTTTCGTAGAAATCCATGAAATCGCATCACAATATAACAATTTCATCTGTGCCTAGTATCGGATCCAAAATTTGTCGATGGAATGTTCAAGATTATGATGGTTTTCCACTCTCTTCTATTTAGCTTTGAAGTCATTTAATTGGTTCTGACCGATTAAACATAATTTGAAACATGCGCGTTAGTTTATATAATAAAATAAAACGTAACCAAAATACCTGCTGAAAGAAACGAATCGAGCGAAAAGCCAGGCGCATGTTTTGTATATCACAGTATAAAAGGTTAAATTGGTGTGATTTATGCCTTTTTAGCTGCTGTACTATTATTGTTAATATTCATGTGATGGTTGTAGGCAAAAAGTGCACTTATGCCAACTGGTTCGAAGTTGAAACAACTCATAGGATCAGTCCAAAATTAGCAACTTGTGAGGCATGGATAATACCATTTTATGCCCAAAAATTTTCTGTCGAAATGGAGGGTGTACAATATTCAATGTTTTGTGTGAAATTTACGGTTCGAATTGGTATTTAAGGAATAGACTTAAGCTTTGATTTTAGTTTAAAAATTTTGCGATGTTCGTCTTTTGTATTTCCGTTCTTATATTTGTTTTTTAAATTTTTAATGGCAAGTTCACGCAATCATTGCAATCTGGGTTAAAATTCTAAAAGCACAGCTCACTTTTTGATCTCTGTGAATAAAGAGCTTTGTGACAGACGACGCTGAAGTTCTCTTGTGTTTCCGCCTAAAATATTTATGAAAGGTTTTGGTTTGCCTACAGCCTATCGTATATATGTCATACATGCAAAAAATTTAACGTTAATATATCTTTAATGTATACATTTACGGATCCACGATTTTTTGCGTCGTAAAATTTTCTGCAAGAAATTTGGATGAGAATATATACATCAGCCATCATCCCCTGGCCTGGTTACGCCACTGACTATCTGTACAACGCCAAAATTAGCATGTAATTGCCGATATAAAATACAATCGAATACTCACTCATCTGCCGTTCTGTTAATTTTTGATTTAAATTTAAAGACATTCATCATTTTAATTCCTAACAATTATAATTTTTTAAAATATTCGTATTTCAATCATAGAGGACTAATCCGTAACTATTTTGCAACAACATAGCGCCCCCAAAATTCCGAGCTGAGGTGTGCATGTGGAGATTATCAGAAAAAATTTCAAATAAATTACTGCATCTGATAATTTTACAAATTTATAAACGGTTTTCTCTGTATAGTGAACTGTGTAAAGATTAAGGGCCGGACTTTTTTCTGCAGACTGCAATAGAGTAAGCTTAACCTTTGAACAAATCTTTTGCTTACGTTTAGGCTTATGTGTTATATAAGCTAAATCTTAATACTGCTGCGGACCAGTTCCAAACATCGGCCTAAATAGTAAACGAATTTAATTTACTCATTATTTCTTGAGCGAACAAGTCATCAATACGACCAAGTAATACAGTGCTGAAATAAAAAATATGTTCTTCAATATTAGAAACAATGTATTGAAACAACACATTAAATGTATGATCTGAAACAATTGCTTTAATAAAAATTATATACGTTATTGGTAAATTTTAACGCCATGAACACTCAGTATTTTATAACGGAGGTATCTCTTACAGCAATCATATGTGTAAAACTCAATTTTAGTTCCAGAAACTAAAAAGGAACTTTTTGCTTTACATATTGGACTCGTGTTACAAAATAGTCGTATGCAGCACAAACAACCATATCCAGTGATTTAAAGCATGCCTTCATGATGCCTACTCAGCAATTAGCAGATACTTACCGGATTGGTGTATTATTCGGTTAAAGAATCAATATTTGTTAGCAGTGAAACGTATTTGCATAATAATTAAACCACTGAAATTTTTACTGAACAAAAGTGGCTAACTATTTCAAACATACTGATCAGCGTTGCGCTATACTTTACAGAGCCAGACGTCAGCGCGCGCCAGCGTAACTTTAACCCATTGTGCTGAAGGAGAAGACAACGCGAGGTCTGCAGTAAAACGGGCCGTGTAAGATTTGGTGAAAAAATGAAAAAAGTGATTTCAATAAAAAGATTCTGAAATACGAACAAGTTTAAAAAACTTAAAAAATAAACATTTTTAACTAATAAATAGAGAAAGACACGTTTACATTTTTTGATACGCTTACATTTTGGTGAGCCCGACGTGATCTTTATGGGCGTGCGCATGTAGTTATTTCCAAACGACAGCTATAATTTTTGGCGTTCTTATTAATTTACTACAAGTCTGGACGCTATACGCTGACTGTTGGACTCAACGGATAAAATTATCAGTGTTTGGTAATTTTGGCATTTCAATATGTTTCGCGCTACGATATTATTTTTAATCGTTATCGTCCGATTATTACAAACATTACAAACATCCAATTTTTATGCCGTTAAATTTCACAATGTTACGTGGAACGAGTTTTTGGCAGTGTCTCTAATTCAAAGTCAAAATGCTGTTCAACGTAAGTCGTGCAAAACCGAGTTTTATGTGAAGCAAATAACATTTGTGACATTACAAGCAGCAATTGGAATTTCGAGCATAAGCTCACGGCACGCCACAGCATACCGTTTGTTGCTAATTCTGTCCGGTAACGTTGAATTAAACCCTGGACCATTGAATTTAGCAAACTATACCAAACCAAAATTGGAAAAAATTCTGCAGTTATTAAATGAAGATGATCCAGATTTCGAAATGCCACCAACTAAGCGACAGATACTCGAACGTCTAGAAGCTTTTGATGAATTAACTATCAAATTAGCGATTTCGGTAGTTGAAAGTACGCAAGCCGAAGGCGTAAACCAAAATCATGCAAACAACCACAAGATTATAAAACTGCCAGAATTTTATGACCGTGATCCCAAAATTTGGTTCTCCCAAGTAGAACAATTACTAGACGGTGCAGATTACATGATTAGCAAAAACAGTCTGGTGTGCGCTACCAACCAATGTGATTGACGAGAGCGGTGCAAAAGTGACTGACACGTTCGATAGAATTAAGGAATGTATACTTTCTTATTACGGAGATAGTCAAGATAGGCGGTTGCGTAAATTGTTAGAAACCCAGGAACTGGGTGATAGAAAACCGTCAGCAGTATTGCGTCAGATGCAACGCTTAGCTCCTAACAACGATGAATTGGTCCGTTTACGGTTTCTAGAAATTTTACCTGAAAGTATTCGTGTAGTGCTCGTTTCATTAGATGGCTTGTCAACTGATAAGTTAGCTGAAACTGCTGACAAAATAATTGAACAAATTCCTTCAACTGTAACTGTTCAAAGCGTTCAATCAGACGCACAAATTTCCCGCGTTGACGAGTTAGCTAAAATTGTTGCTGATATGGCACTAAGTATAAATGCTTTGACTGTCGCGCTTAAGAGGAAATCAAGAACCTGCAGCCGTAGCAAACCAGAACATCGAGATAGCAAATCTCGAGAGCGGTCATGTTCACGTTTTCGCAAGTACAACCCAGAAGGTAAATTCTGCTTTTATCATTTTCGTTTTGGCAAACGGGCACAAAAATGTGAACAACCTTGTGCTTGGATAAACCACTCTAATATGGGAAACGACACTCCGTCCCAATAGCGGCATCAGACGGAGTCAATACAATTTATGTTGCCGCTAGTGTTGTTGGCCAGTTTTTGGCCGACAGCGGCAGTGTTAAAAGTTTTCTGCCATTAACATATGCCGATAAAACTTGTAAAAAGTTTAGTAACAAATTTTATGCGGCAAACGGCACAGAAGTACGGACGGATGGTGTTAAAACTCTTGAATTTCGTATCAAATGTCTGAGTCGTGATTATAAATGGGACTTTATTATAGCAGATGTAACACAGCCTATATTAGGTTACGATTTTTTGCATCATTACGGCCTAATGCTTGATTGCAGTAGCAACACTCTTACTAGAGCAGTCGATCTGAAGGCTAATGCAAATGTACAAAATGAGATTTGCTCTGTGTTACCTATTTCTGCTACAAGACCATAGATTAATTCAACTGCTCAACCAATACAAAACACTTTTTAAACAAATTTTACCCTGTGACAAGATTGGTCATAATATTGTACATCACATTGTGACAAAAGGTCCACCAGTTTTTGCACGTCCAAGGAGGCTATTTGGCGACAAACTAAAAATTGCTCAAGACACTTTTGCAAAGCTTGAGCAACAAGGTATAATATACCGTGGCGAATCATCATGGGCTACGCCTTTACATATGGCACCTAAAAACGATTCTAAATGTCCATGGCGATCATGCGGTGACTATAGACAATTAAATTTAGTAACAGCGCCTGATCGTTATCCTATGCCTAATATTGAAGATCTAACAAACAATTTACATGGGTGCGTCATATTTTCAAAATTAGATCTGGTTTCTGCATTTAATCAGATACCAGTTGCACAAGCCGACCAGCCCAAAACCGCAATAACAACTCCATTTGGTCTCTACATTTTTCGCCGCATGCCATTTGGTTTGCGCAATGCATCGCAAACATTTCAACGGCTAATGGACTCGGTGCTGCAAGATTTTCCGTTCGCAAAAGCATACATTGATGACGTACTAATTGCAAGTAAATCGGAAACTGAGCATTTCGAGCACTTAAAACTAGTATTTCAAAGGTTCAAAGATTTAAATTTGCGTCTCAAAGAAGAAAAATGTCAATATTTTCGCAAATCAGTCAAATTTATTGGCATGGAAATTTCTGAAAAAGGATTCAGACCAATAACCGAAAAGATAGACACAATTGAAAATTATCAGATACCTCAAACCATACGAGGTTTAAAACGATTCCTTGGCATGGCAGGATTTTACCACCGATTTGTAAAAGACTTCTCCAAAATAGCAACTCCATTAACTTCACTTACACGAAATGCAAAAGATAAGTCGGAGAAAAGCATATTATGGACTAATCTCGGAAAACAGGCATTTGTAAATTTAAAACAAGCGTTAAAGTCTAGCATAACGCTTGCATTTCCTCACAAACATGCAACTTTCGAGTTAACAACAGACGCATCAAGCACAGCAATTGGTGCGGTGTTACATCAAATTGTTGACAACAGCAAGCAGCCAATTTCTTTCTTTTCTGCCAAATTTACTGATTCCGAGTGCAAAAAATCCGCCTTCGATCGCGAATTATTAGCCATTTATCTCAGTTTGAAACGTTTTAACGGTTGCTAGGGCAGAAACTAGTAATCAAGACAGATCACAAACCGCTGACAACCGCACTGTTTAAGAAAGATCCAACTTCACAACAAAGTCGTTGGTTATCATATATTGCCGAGTTCACTGACGATATTCAGCATTTGTCTGGAGTTGACAATGTTGTAGCTGATGCTTTATATCGATCTCTGTCAGCTGTATCAGTTAAATTTGATGAAGACTTCGCAAAAGCACAAAACGAGGACAAATTTCTCAATAAATTCTTCAACGAAACATCGCTTGATTTAGCTAGAATACCATATGACAAGTATTCTTTGGTTTGCGATTCTTCTAGATCTTACCTACGTCCATATATTCCAGCAAGCATGCGATTCGCGTTGTTTCGAGAAATCCATGGTTTGTCTCACCCTAGTGCCAAAGCTACCTTAAAGCTGATTGCAGATCGTTATATTTGGCCAAGCATGAATAAGGATATTAAACTTTGGTCGAAACACTGTGAGCAATGTCAGCGTTCAAAAATAACAAGGTACACAAAATCGCAGGTTGGTACCATACCAACCACTGGCCGCTGGCATACAATTCACATAGATATTGTGGGCAAATTACCTCCTTCAAACGGTTACAACTATTTAATCACAATAATTGACAGATTTACTAGATGGGCGGAAGTAATTCCAGTAAAGGATATTTCAACACAAACAGTCGCGCGCACATTAATTCATGGATGGATTAGTAGATTTGGCTTACCCAGAACAATAATCTCAGATCGTGGCAATCAATTCGAGTCTGCGGTTTGGAGCAACCTAATGGAACAGCTTGGCATCAAAAGAAAACGAACTACAGCTTATCACCCTGCTTGCAATGGTGTCATTGAACGTTTTCATAGAACATTAAAAAACGCTCTTCGTGCACGATGTATTAATTCGCAATGGTATGACGAATTGCCGTTCACGTTACTCGGTATTCGAGTAACAGCTAATGCCGATGGTTATTGTCCAGCTGAAAAGCTGTATGGATCTTCGCTGGAGCTACCCAGTCAATTCTTCGATGATGTTAAACCTCAAATTGATAGGCCTACACCAGAATTCATAAATAAATTGTTCCAGTCTATTGCTAATTTTCGTGCCCCACAACGACAGCATTCTGCAGTTCATTTTATACCGAATGACCTTAATACGTCAAGTCATGTTTGGATTCGGAACGAATCGCCGCAATCAACGTTGCATCCGCGTTACAAAGGACCATTCAAAGTAATTTCTCGTGACAACAAAACAATTTCCATCGATTCAAAAGGTTATACTGAAAAGGTGTCAATTGACCGTTGTAAACCAGCATTTCGAGAAGCTGAATTGTGCTCAGAACATACAGAAACAGTCAATTCAGATAATAAACTTTTCACTCCCAAAGTAGGCTCTGTTGTTATGGCCAAATTTCCCCATTTTCCATGGTGGCCTGCATTAATTATTAACCCAAGTAATACAAACATTAGTAAACAACAAAAACATTTTGATGATGTGCCCGTGCGATTTTTTGGTACTGACAAGTTGGCATTTATTCCGTTCAATAACATTAGACAATTTACAAGGAATGCGCAATCACGACACAAGGGTGTTCAGCGTGCAATTAATTTAGCTCAACAGTTCTTGAAGAAAACTTTAATTTCAACGCAGAAGTTATCACAAAACGTTACATTTAATTTGAAACCACAAGTTCGATATATCTAATGGGCTCCGCTACTCCCCAAGGGGGTAGTGTAAGATTTGGTGAAAAAATGAAAAAAGTGATTTCAATAAAAAGATTCTGAAATACGAACAAGTTTAAAAAACTTAAAAAATAAACATTTTTAACTAATAAATAGAGAAAGACACGTTTACATTTTTTGATACGCTTACAGGCCGTTGCATGAAAATTCGCAATTAATTTTTTGGTTTCCCTGCGTGGTCGAAGAAATTTCAATCATCCGTTTGCTACAGACAACTCAACAGAAAATGGACTACTGCAGTTAATAAATATACATACATGCTTAATAGGCAGTCTTCGGACTGGCGTAGGCCTAGGATAATAGCTTTAGGCCAGTGCCGGCGGAAGCGCCCCCCCAAACTCCCCAATTGGGAGGCGACCCTTGGGGAGCCCAACTTTGGCAATGTAAAAAATGTGTTGACTAACCGCAAAGTTATATAGTTGCATAACATATATTGAGGACCCCCTCGAAGCTGTTTGGGAAGGGCGACTATCTTAAACGCCGACACTGTTTTAGGCTTAGGTTTAGCAAAATAATAAACAGTAATCTGTGGTGAAGCTTTCAGTTGATATCAATTTAACGCTAGGGCGGGAGAAAGTAAATAAGCATGGAAAACGAGTAAAAAAGAATTTACTGCAACACGTTATAGGCCAGTTTTTATCCAGTCCACACTGTTTTCTGAACTAAAAAGCACAAAAGATAATAACAACTAAAATGTCAAACTACTATTATGATGTTATAAATTATTTTTATGCTTTCACAAGCGAAACAATACAGAAACTATATACAGAGTCACCACATGTCACAACCATGCAATAAACGAAACACTTCACGATATCAGAAATTTATACATGAAAATGTTTATACTGCGAAACCAGTTTTGCAATTTGATGCAACACATTTTGTAATTATTGTGGGAGAGTTTGAAACCACGGGTGGTTATTAGGAAGGCAAACTTTTAAAAATAATTTAGACACATGGAAACGTATCAAAATAAAATACATGAAATCCTTTTGGAACTTTTCGAAAGTGTCTAAACTTGAAGCAATGGTAGTGAAAGAGTATATATTTATTTTGAGTAAACCTGAGGATTCATTCACTCGTGCAGTCGGAATTTGAAATGCACCCAAAGAAACGGAAAGTGCAATTTTTGGTTTTATCCAATATGGGTACAAAAGAGTTTTTCGTTTGCTGTTACCTTAATTTCTGTTAATCGTTGCTCAAATTTAAAGAAGTACGTACGCTTTTACTAGTGCGTGTATTCTCGTCGTGTGCTGTTGTTCGGTGCCGTTTTACGCTAAGACATATGCACTAATTATTATATCTGGAAACCTTATTTGCCAAAATTGGGATTTTGAGGAATTGGAATATTGGGAAATTGGAATTTTAATGGGAAAATTGGAATTTTCAGAAACTAGGATTTTCCCGTCAAATTAGGATGTTGAAAAATATTACTCAGGCAATTGGGATTCTGCAAAATTGGGATTTAAACGAAAAATTACGATTCTCGAAGTAATCGCTTTCGCACGGATTTTGGGAAAACGGATTCAGGGAAACTGGAATTTTACCCATGAAAATGGTATTTTAAAAATACGGATTTTAGCAGAAACTTTGGATTTTGGGAAATTGGGATTTTCCAAATAAAATGTATTTTGTGAAATTAGGATCGTAACCGAGAATTCAATATTTTCGCCGCAACCTTTTTTCGCAAAGATTTAGGGAAATTGGGATTTGGGAAAGTTCTAATTTAAAAAGAGAAACTTGGATTTTCGATTATAGGAAATTGGGACACATGTATTATTGTATGGCACGGGAAACTTCAGCACAATTTTTTTTCGCTCGGGATTTTGAGAAATATCTAATTTAAACGCGCAAAATTGAGATATGGGAAATTGGGACATTACCCAAGAAATTGCGATTTTTAGAAATTCCTATTAGTGTTAACATTGGCCCCTTTCGTCATTTACTTAGATTAAGTACCGAACAATTGCAGCATATCTGGAACGAAGAATCTCGCGATTCATACATGATTTGTGACGAATTTTGCTCACAAAATTATCTCTATAAAACGTAAACGGAAACGATTTATCACCTTTACCAGAAAGGAATATCGATTACACCATAGAACAGCGAAAGAAGAACACACTGCCGAAATTACTACCAGCACTAGACGGCGGAATTAGTTTAATCAAGAGTAGATAATGACAACAGTGTGCAACTCTTGGGAAACCGCATGCTACAAAATGTACCACCGATCGTTGTATTTTTGGCCGACCCCCCTTGTTTAGTGCTGGAGGTCGCTATCACATAAATACCAATAAATTAAGCTATATATAATAGGAGCATGTTTGATGCCGCATACATTAAGTGTCACGGTTCGTACGGGAGGGGGTAGGACATAAACATAACGTGTACCGGGTACATTCTCTTTTACACAGAATGTGCCCAGTTGCACATTCTTGTAAAGAGTCGTTATCGACTGTTGGATTAATCATCCTTTCTTGCAAGGAGTAAAAAGTTTTGTAATTTAATGCCAGCAATTTTAACAACAAGTATATTTTAGTACCTAACTACAACGTAGCGATGTTTGTACCGGTCTCATAAGCTCTTTAGTTTTTAAAAAGCTATATTCCCGGCTGTTGTGCACATTCCTCATAGTTTGGCGAAATTTTCCAAATTACGAATAACTTCTACGAGTAGGCTTATGCTTAAAGGTTTGAGCTGCGACAGTACAAGTGCCCAACGCTTTCATTTCTGGTTGAAAGATTGGAAATTTTGTATTATGTTAACTATTTTTAATTTATATAAAATTAAGAACTGCAGCAACTGAATAGTTGTTTAACAGACTATAGTTAACAAGTCTTAAAGTAACAAAGTTAACTACTACGTTATTATTTTACTTTAAAAACATAGAATCTGCTAAAACTTGGAAATGCGAACTTGCTTTTATTAACTGACTGCTATTGCTGTTATAAATATCACTTTATTGAGTAACAATTCATTTAACCAAGAGTGCATGATACTCTTTAACAAGAGTATATAACTGCGGGTCTCGCATGGTATAAAATGTTCCACCGGGCGTTAAGTTTTTTGCAGAGTTGCATTTATTCAGAAGGGTCGTGTCACAAGCAAAGCTATGATTGTGATATTGACACTGCAAATAATACTGTCCTTAAATATGTTCGTAACTTTTGATATACAATAAAATATTCAATTACAAATGCTATCTTTCACGCAAAGTTGAACACCGCAAATAAACCAATGGAAAAACGATTTTCTTTGCTTTTTTGTTTTCTTTCCGAGAAGGTGGAAAAAGCGGAAAAAACTTTTTATTAAATTCTCAGTAAATTACTCGGAAACAGCGACAAAACGTCGCCGAAACGGTGAGAAATTGCTTTTTCTTTGCTTCCGACATCGCGAAGGCTGATTTACTGGGAAAGAATCTGTGGCGGATTCAGAAACTTTAAAATGTGGTACCAAAAGAGATATAGTGGAAGCACTCGCGGCGAAGCAAGCCAGAAGCCATATGCCATTTTAGTGCAAAGCCTTTAAATAAGAAATCTTGGTTCTTCCTTTGAATCAGCCAGTAGGAGGAATAGTTGGATACACGCCTCTACTAAACTTTTGGAAAGACCAGAAATACACACGATTGCAGGTTGTAAAATCAACGGCACTTTACTAAAGCGGTGGTAGCTCCTCAGAGGCGGGCGCAGGGCGAGTAGAGTTGTGTCTCCTCTCGGCCCAGCAGTCATACGGTGCTAAAAAGTATGCTATACAAATGCTTTCCTAATCAAATTTTTTAATAAATGCTATTACGCCACTACCATTCCGGTGTCCTTACCTAAATTAATACTACAAAGCAATACTACGAACCATTGAACTATGGCATATTTACCCAAATTTACATGGCTACAAATGATTTTCCTTTCATTCACTTTCTTCAAGTTCTTCTGATATTCGCTGAGCTTTTTGCGCTGCGTAAGAATCGATTAATTTTACAATTTCTGGATATCCATTGCTTTCTGCTTCCATTGCCGGAGTTACGTTCCATCTAAGACAAACACATCAATTATCTTTTAATATTAAAGTTGCATTACAATTCTCACTTATATTATTGCTTATACACTGTAAATTTCAATGAGTTGATTAATCAACTCAGAGAGAGAAATAGTTATTTCTCGTTAATATTAACACACTCTGAGCTGATTTAATTCCGTTTTAGTTGATTACTTAACTCAGAATGAGTTTGATTCAACGCATTCTGAGTTAACTCAACTCACAGGAATTCACAGTGGAATAATATACGAAGTTATTTATGAAAAACGAAATAAAACATAAAAATACCATAAACTATCAATTTGTTTACTTTATAACCATTTGTTACTACCGATATATTACTGTGTTTTAAAATAAACCGCAATATGCACCTAATAACGAAACAGTATAATTCAGTTTCGTTCGTCAAACTTAGCATTCTAGCATCAGCTAAATATTTTAGCTGACGACTTCACTCTACCGGGCACAATTGTCTAGATTTCAGTCCAATGCAGTAACTACGTGGCTAATGAAGGTGTATCCCCCTGATGAAAAATGTATCGCGGATTATATAAAAGATTGTAAATGAACTTGTCCCACTCTGGTATCAGTTCCTAATTGCGTGTACGTTGCGGCAGTAATGAGACATCCACGTTATACTGTCTACGCTACTGCAAAAATTGTACCCACATGCTAGCCCTTAAGTTCCTAATTGCAGTGTTATAATTTAAATTTCGAAATGTCACCTACACTGTGTAGACCCATCTGACCACAGAGAGTCCCTCTAGACGGCGAAAACTTTGTCCATTATCGCACATACAGATGCCACTTTTTCAATACGTTATAGAAAGGACAGCTGTTTTATCCTGAGTCTGTCAGAAGGGAATCGCTTATTGCATAATGGCAAGTCTGTCCGAAGTGACTCTGTTGAACGATTATACAGTGTCCGCCCGAAGGAACGCTTATTGTCAGACACTGAGTCCAAACAGTGCTCACACTGTCCCTACTCCCTCCGACGGGCTACCGCCATAACAGACTAACTATGTATATCGTCTGCAAAGTCCAAATATTTTAAGAACAGTATTGTTTTGTACCACCCATGCAAACAAATGGGTGGGCAATTTTTACAGTAGCGTAGACAGTATGCATGGAAGTAGGGCAAAGGACCCTCAAGAATTGATGGACAGAATAAAATCAGCGTTTTCTAAAATTCCAGTGGACTTATGCGCCAAAGTTTGCCGATCTGTACAATCCCGACTGGAGAAATGCATTCAGCTTGGCGGTGCACAGACGGAGCTGTTCAGAGATCTCTCGTCGTAATGTAAGTAAGCGTTTAATACTTGTGTATAATTATACAAAAAACAGGCGAGCTACCTCTGCCCACTCAACCGATAGTTAGCATCAAACAGTGGGTAGTTACTTCTGAAACACCCGGTATATGCTGAGATGACTAAATTATTTTTCATAAGCGTAAAAAATACTGCAACCAGACAAATTTGTAATCGACGAGGTTTACAAATATAATAAACCTGTCTCGTGGAGCTGGATCAACGCAAGCTCGTTCCAACAGGAACAAAACACAGTCGTAATGGCCTTCAGCTGCTCCCAAATGCAACGCGGTTCGTGAGTCGTAGTCTGCCACACCAAGATCAAAGCCTTGAAGCATATATCTGAAACATTGAACAAATTACTATGAAATTAAATTAAAAAACAAGTATTCAAAAAATAGTATAACAAGCAGTCCATGGAAGTTGCAATGGAGACGGGACAAAAAGCAATCATATGGAGAAACGAGGAAATTCTTCAAAATATTCTCCTTTTTTAACTCGAAATCTATTTTGTTTAACGGCAACAACATACAATTGGCGAGACGTTTTACGGTTTGCAAAAACTTTGAACCACTGGCCAATAAAATAGAGACTGGAGTTAAAAGCAACATACCCAAATAACGCAGCCGTACTGCGCTCTAAACGAACTCAAGTAACCGATTGATTTTCACTTGAACCAGAGTGGGATACGGGTAAGGATTTTTTAACCGACACGCGTTTTATCCGGGCAAACAAAATTTTTTACCCGCAGGTTTTCTCCACGTTAAAAAGATCTACCCACCACAAACATTTTACCCGCGTATGAAGTTTAAACCAATATTTTAAAGATAGCTGTGATCTACACTTTAATTAACTTTTGCGTTTCTCTAGTGAATTTCACACATGAAAGCTTACTAGAAACAACAAAATTTCAAGCCAAACTAAACAAAGCGCAGATCCTTTGCTTTTTAACGCTCACTGACCAGCTTAACAAGAACGCTGCTTAGTGATTGAAAATCGCTGGCTACCTAACTATCTGTTCATATCAACTGTATTTTAATTACAGCTATAAAAGTAGCGCCCAAAACATCCGACAGAATCGCGAAACGTATCATCACATTTTAAGCCAACCTACATACAAAATCCATTCTAAATGTCGAGAAATTAGCTAATCTTGCAGCTGTAGAAAAATTTCGCTAGTAAGTTGACAAAAAACTCATACAAAAACAATGATAAAACGGTTTTACCTTCTCAACGCGACGACATCACCATCAGCCGCTGAAAACAACAAATTGACAACTTGTTGACCTCGCGAAACAACCGGTTTATGACGCGGATCAAGCTTTTTAGTTTCAGTGAGCAAATCGTAATTGTGAAAACTGAACACTTTTACAAGTTCCTAAAAACACAATAATGAAACAGATACACTTAATTATCACTTATTCATATTTAATAAGCAATCAGTATATTTAAAATAGTAAAAAATCATTTTATTTCAATATCTTTCAAATTTTTAAGATACTCACATAAAAGAGAAATTTACAGTAAAACATGTATACATACATATATGTGATATATACAGAAAGTGTTTTCTCCGCAACTGGTTCGATTGGACTCAAATGAAACTATTTGGAGAACCTTTATCTGAAAACTGCTCACAATATCGAAGACATTTTTGACCCCACAATGAAAGGTACATTCCCGATATTCCTTCTAGGAGATGTCGTTGAAAACCTGCCTAGAAACCTTATTCGGTTAATTAAATCGATAAAGTTGATGAGTACCTCGCAAAATTTGACCCCACGAACAGAATTTCCGTATCGATCCAGTCTTGGAGACCAAGCACAAATGCCCATCACGTTCGGAACGACTAATATAACAATGCCGGATACGCCAGATTTGGCCGGAAGTCCAACCTGAAACACGCGAAATAAACAATCAACTTTACAACAGCGTTGAAAAGTTGACTAAATGCATCAGGAACAAATTGAATTCCATCAAGAAATAAACAAAGATAATTTCATTGATAAGAAACCACTGTTTCAATTGATACTAAAAATATCTCGAAAATTCGAGAGCACATGAGGAAGCAAAACTGCTTCTGGATAAGCCGGATTCAATTTTGCTGTAATGCACGTAAACCATAAATAATATTTTTACATTTTCAATGCTAGGTTAACGATTCTAAGGCCTGATCCTTTTGAGTAGCCAAATTCGAATTGCTTAGGCTATATTTCAGACATAAACAAAAAACCTCAGTCGAAACCAACTGACAAGAAAATGTCTGAACCGTTATTATGTAACACATTAAATTTAGTCAGTGGATAAAACACTTATTTAAACAAGTACGCTTTTAAAAACGATAAATTACTTAATTCTTTAGCACATACTTAACCCTTTCTCACATGAATATTTTCTATTTCCCCTGAGACCTACTTTTATGCTAGGATTCGAACTCGGATGACTGGCGTGGGAGGCGTATACCATCACCACTCAGCTATAGGAGCTTGACGCTCGAGCCCGAGGGGGCTCTCACGTCTTATGGTGATTTAGTACTATGTATGCGTGTTGCAATTGTTAAACACAGTGCGATATACATTAATTAACGTATATACACTGCGCTTAGTTGCCTATAGGCAACTCAATGTGAGAAGGGGTTAAGTGTGAAATCCTGCTTAAAAGGTTTCAGGAACCCTACAATTGAGATTTATAAAACCTTACATAAAACGCAAATTGCCCACTGTAATCGTACATTCCACAACTATACATCAACGACAGCACATCTCGCGTTGTATCGCATTTGAGTATCGGATCATCTGTGGTCGGGCAGATGCCACCATTGGCCAGAGTTGCAGCCATAACGGCACCGGCTTCGGCATTGATTTCAATTGAGCACAACTGAAAACCAGTTCTGCAGCTATGGCATTCAAAGACCCCCGAACCTCTGAGATGGAGAAAAACCAGATAAGCGTGAATAACGCAATACTTAAAGCTTAATTGAGTCAAAAGCGCCAAATTTTTTTAAAATTGCGTGACATCGGATTTTTTGGGGCCCTGAGGTGCGTGGTCCTTTCTCTTAGCGGGTAGTGTGGCCCAGGGATGGCAATAATTAAAATAAACCCAAACATAATCCAGACATATATAAGAACAAAACTGTTTATTGTCCTTCGCGAGGTTTCTACATACTTCGAAGAACGAAACTTGTGACCGTCGTGACTCTGAGCAGCCCACTCCATTGAATACAGCAAAATTTTGACTGCCGAAAAATTTAGCCTACACTGCAAAAAACCGTGAGTCAAACTGACTCTCTCCGAAATAGGCTCTACGGTGCTACACAAACTGAGTCAAATTCGACTCCGCCAGATCAAACGTGCGACTCAGTGTGTTGAATTTGACTCAGTTTGTGTCGTTCCGTAAAACCTGTTTCGGAGACAGTCAATTTGACTCACCATTTTTGAAGTGTAATTTTGTATTTGACAGTTCAAAAAATTATCACTCTTTACATTTTAAACATTACATATGAGAATTGAATTAGTTCAAGCAGAATTTTTGTGTAGTATTGGTTTACAATATTCACCACTGTTGAAATAAATTTTGCTTAGTGACATTGTTATTAAAAACGATACGATTGATTTTGTTTCAGTATTTTTCCCACACTAAATTCCTAACCCCCAATCACTCTGAAGAGTTAATTCAAAACACAAATAAAATACCTGGAAATAAAAGTCAAGACTATCTTGTAAATGAGCACCAGTAGGAAAACAGCCATATTCACGCATATAATGAGCGAGTGCAAAATTTCTGTCAGCGCTGGCTCGTTCAGATAAAAATCTTAAAAAATATAATGATACAATTACACTGATACTTTTCATTACAATCTTGACGTAAACCCTTTCCGTGCTTTCAATATAAGAGCAACTGGGATCGTCGCTGAACACATTTTCTCACTTCAATATTGAACAAGCCATTATTGACCAAAAACAGAGTGGGGAATAGTTTAGCAGGTAACGGGTTATGACTTGAAATTTTAAGAATATTAAGGACCAGCATGGGCCGTGGGTCAAAGGCTTAACCCATGCCACACAAGCCCTAGTCGATACTATTGTAAATGTTTGTTTAATATGGGATCGTTTCATGGTTCAGCGAAATACTACTGCTAAATTGGTGCAAAAATTTATTTACCACAAAAGCCTGCAAACGATGTAATTTATTTCATGTACCTTGCCTGTTTTACTATTTAACTCCAACTGGCTGGTTTAGTTTATCATTGCGCGATAAGAAATATATTAACTTAAATTTTAAATTTTTTCTATATTAAACAGGTGGTGTTGATAAACGTACATCGCAGGGTTGAATCCAGTGAATTCATCGCCAGCCATTGCTTTGTAGAATTTCTTCACCTAAACAGCCAGGTCAAGCTCAAGATGGCCAACTTGTTCAAAAGCTATATATGTATATATGTATATATAACTCGAATGCTGCATCAAGCTCACGTTCTTCGTATCCGGTGAAAGGATTAAAACAGGGGCGAAGCTGCTACACCCCATAACCAAATCTGGGGCCCACTCCAAAGAGGGGGCCCCACCCTAACAAGGTTTTAAGCAAAAAATTTGTGAAATGTTTTGATCACCGCAAGGGACACCCACTTCAGAATTTTGCGGATCCCCACTCTAGCGTGCTACGGAATTGGGTCCAAAATTGAAGTTACGCTCAAGGCTCCTGACGTTCATTGCCCAAGCTAGAATCCGACCCGTTTACATTAGGAAGGCCCGTGATTTGAGCCCAGGTCGGTTCTGATTGCGACAAACGGATCACGTATCTGTTCACAAATAAGTTACAAATAATTTCCTGATGAAATTGCAATTAAATCATATAAATCGCTTCTTAACTTACATATTCATATCTGTCCGAAATATAATCATTATTCTGAAAAAGTTTAATCAACATTAAACTGTATGCAACGATGATTTAAAAAAACAACGCATCGACTCATGACTTATTAAGCTTTAAATCATAAGACAAGACATTTCTTTCATTGGAATTAAGAATTGTTAACTAAATTTTTCGTGTTCTATCATTGCTCCTTGTTCTGCAAAATTTAACAGCATATTAACAGGTAGAATCTGTGCTCTTCATTACAATTTGCTAATACATTGTATATACCTATAACAATAATAATAATAATAACAATAATAATAATAAAAATAATATGTAATAATAATAATGATAATAATAATGATAATATTAATAATAATAATAACAATAAGAATAATAATATAAAAATAATTGTTATTTTTGAACATTTTAATTTCAACCAGCTACCAACCTTAAACACATGACAAAATTAACACTCACGAGCAACAAAGAAGCCATAACCATTGCGCCAGCATTGATCATTGGATTGTGAGGTTTGTCTTAAAATAAAATTATTGAAAAAATCAACAAAATCAAACTGCTTTAATTAACGTAGAAAAAGAGTTAAAAAATTTTTTTTGTAAATGTTTTGTTATTAAGCCGAAAATGTTTCGTTTATGAAAAGTTTCCAATTTATGAAGTTAATTTCCGTCAAAGCTACACAAACATTTTAATAATTTGCATCAAAATGATCCTGCAAAAGTAGTAATTTTCTTAAAAAAATACGGATCATATCCTAAAAATCACCAGATTTGTGATAGATTGTACGTTTTTTGCCAGACAATCAACCCTCAGTCATCTAAACGAGCTTTCTCTTGAGAACACGCACTTTAATTATATTCAGTTATTTCTTATTTGCATAAGTCTTAGTTTGATTATATTGAAACTAAAGGTTTTGTAATGATTTGAATATTTGCCACTGAATGGACAGTTCTCGTTTTAAATCTAACACATTTGTGTCATACGCAAATTCAGTTTAAATCGATGGTAACTGTACCATTTGAATCAAGGCACAAATCGTTAAAAATTCGCCCAGACGGCTCTTGACCGATGAACTGATGTATTTTTTCCGATCCAAAATCGTTGAGCCCAAGCGCGTAATTGAACGTTTTACTGACGGACTGAATACTGAATGGTGTCGTCGTTGGTCCAATTGAAAATCTAAAACAAAATTTTGATCAGCATCAAATGTTTAAACGCAGCTTTTTCGTCGAAACGTAGAGTTGTCACAATTTTTCGTAATTAATCCAAGATACCTTTATACCATACTGCATCGGTGCTTTACGTGCCTGCATAAGTTGTGTAGCTAACCTAAACCTAATGCAGGCCCATAACCAGCTAAACCTGCTAGAAAAAAGGCAAAGCAATTTAGGAGACTGAAATGACCAGCTTACAAGCCGGGCCAATACTTTTAAGGGTTGCTAAAATATTCCTGGGAAGATGAGCTCGTCTGGCTCTTCTCTGACTGCGGACCCGACGTACCGTTGCCCGTCAATAGTACAAACGGATACAGCCCATTGCTCAGGATTGACATTCGCCAGTTGTGGAATATAATCCGCGTTCTAAAACATAAAGTTTTAGTTCAAAGTAAGTTAGGTAATTGTTTCTATGAAAGTGAAAATACATAACGACTATGACCAAACAGCAAGGCTGTAGACATTAATAAGTCTAGTCGGAATTGAACAATATTTAAGAAAAAATATGACACTACCAAAACAAATTGGCACTACACGAGTAAGCTAACCTTTCCACTACGATCACTTTCACAAGTTTGATAAATGTTGTTAATAATTTGTACAAAATCACCAAATTCAGGAATTACAAGCGCATTGCGTAAAATACGGCTGATAAACTCAAAATTGTGCGATACACAGCTGAAATTAAATGCTACTTTTCATGACGAATACACTGACAAATAATTGTTTAATGAAATTG
This sequence comes from Enoplolaimus lenunculus, assembly GCA_030248215.1. Taxonomy (NCBI): domain Eukaryota; kingdom Metazoa; phylum Nematoda; class Enoplea; order Enoplida; family Thoracostomopsidae; genus Enoplolaimus; species Enoplolaimus lenunculus. The sequence continues at coordinate 135,672 of JASANG010002017.1, read as the reverse complement.
TTAGACTGCAAGTCTGTTTATTTGATCCCCAGCAGGAATCAGTAGGTTATATTCGTAAGATTGCTAAAGTGCTTATTCCGATCATTCTTACAGGAAATTTGTTGGCTACGTACTGGAGTAATTTAATAGATACTTGTTTTAATTTCCACAGCATATAGAGTAGTGTGCTATGGGTACTATTTTCTTTCCATCAATAGGGTTGTCCTTTTGCTGAAACCCCCGCAATTTAAAGACATCCAACACAAGACATGAGACTGTCTCCTCCAAACTAATCACACTAAGCAACTCATTGTTAGAACAGCTAAAATTTCCAATGATGCATGAATTTCTAAGGAAGTATGATTGGAAAAAAATGTGGGGATAAACAAATCATCATTTGAACAGCAAAAATTTCTAATACAGTATGACTTTCTAATGAAGTATAATAAGAAAAAATGTGTGAAGAAACGTTTTTAATTTATCATATTATCACTAATGTGTTGGTAGTGTAAAGAAGTAAGACGGAATTACCCTTTTCACCGGTACGATAGTTCCTGATAGTTTTGATGTGATTGATAAAAAGCAACTGCAAGTACTTTGTGTAATAATTATACATTACCTTTTGAACTGGTCACGGTCTACATGTAATGTTTCGATTGGTTCATGAGTTTTTGTGCAACATCTTAACTGTCTGAATGCTTCAATTGTTTCTTCCAAACGTTTATCGGTACGTCTAATACCAGATAATTCAATATGCTAAAATATATAACGCTCTGTAACAATACGTGAAACGCAAACCACAAACACCCAACTGTTGATTTCGTATTCTCGAATGGCTATAGCATCAATTGCCAGTTAGCGATAGGTTTTCAAACAAACCGCACCATCTCTATTATTAAGCAAACAGGTCGCAGTAGTAGAAAACATCCGTTACACAAAATTAGAAGAATTTTACAAAGTATAACTTAACGGTTCGAAAGTTATAACCCCTATTACCAGCTGATGGTAGGCGCAGTTGCTATATACAGCTGAGTATACGAATCAAGATTGGATATGAGTCTTAAAACAGATTGCAGAAAAACAAGAAACTAAAGCTAATTACATATAAGCCAGTTTCAGCAAGGCACCTAAATTTCTATTACAGTTTTAAACTTAGGACAACACGTAGACACTTTAAATTTATTCGATCTTGCAACACTAAAATTCGTCCATATTTATAAAAATGTGCATATGAATCTACTATATATGTCGCAAGCCAAATTGATTTTCGCATACGATGACCCAGTAAGTTAGCTGGTCCAGATTATAACAGCTGAGCACATAACAGATTTGCATAGAACGCGATCGGCAAGCAAATCTTTTACTTTTGTCACAATTTTCAGGATGAGTTTCCGAAATTTCGCAGAAAATTTGCGTAAAACCAAACAACTTTATACATACTGAAGAAATAAGTTAAAATTAACTAATTAACTATCATTTTTACTGCATAATTTCGCCTCACCTCCTGGTCCGGCAAGTTTCATTCACCTCCGGCTCCGATATTTTTGACCTTCGGTTGCACCCTGATGTGTAGCGATTGAACTAGCAGTAAACAAGATTGGATCTAATCAGGTTAATGATTTTGGCCTACGACATATATATAGACTGTTTGATACAACTACGCGATATTTTCGCAGAAAAAATATTAAATTAAAATTTAACTAAAACTCACACTAAGAAATCGTCCAACAGAAACCAAATTGTCTGTGTCTTTAAACAAATCAAACACCGCATGCTCAACTGACGTCACTGACGCGCTAACGTTCGTCTGTTGCTTACCTCTGTAAAATTTAATTAGCGAAAAATGAATTAAATTTTAAATTTGAGAATAATCTCTCTGTGCGATATGTAATTACATAAAAAATTATAATTTTAACCGTTTCCCAGTTCAGCAGCATTCAGCAATGTCTGACCGCATAATTTTAAGCAGTTGCTGCGGGCACACAACACAAATATAAAACAACTGAAATTTTCACTACAATACTACATTAAAGGTTGTCGTATTTACTATTCGCAAACTTTAAACTAAAATCATAAAAGATAAAATTATGAAGTAAATATATTATTCATAGTTCCGAAATCTTAAAAGCGGTTTCATGAAACAAAATTAAATTTTAACATAATCGAAATGAACATTCAAAACTTAGGTCTCAATCGCAAATGTAATCTTTTGCCAGCTCATAAATCTGTTAATATAGTATGTAGGTCCATTGTATTAAATCCGATTAGACTCAGTAGACTTTGCACTAAGCTAACGGTCAGCATTATCAAATGTGTACAAAGGCACATCCAAGTGGGATTTTAGGTGTCAAAACCCCCTTTTTAGGTATCAGTGTATAGGGTATATTAGACACGGTTTTAGTTTGCAACACAAGATCCCGCTTCGAGGATTTTATGGAACGAAACACCACACTCCTTTACAAAACCGTTTCAACGGCCATGAATGTGTATACAATACCTATTGTCAATTAGTAATAGGTCCTTAAACTAGCGAAATGATATAGCTACAGATGTCGTGTACAGTAGTAGGATACATGAAACTTAAAAATTGCACTGAATTGATTGGCTTACCATTCAATAGCTCACTAATTATAGAACCTATTGCCAAATTGCCATAGGACATACAGATATTTCAGAATGCGGGCCAAGTCCATCAAACGTATTTTTGAGTTGGTCAAATTAATTTTTAGTACGTGCCGTGCCAATGGTTGTGAAGCCTCACAAACTCAACGTGAGGGACCCCGAAAGTCGACAAATTTTATCCGCGAAGTCAAGAGTTACTGGCAGTAAATGTGACACTCCTAGCAGTGGTGCAGCAGTAATGGCAATTGGCACGGTCTAAAAATACATAGGTATCAGGGTGCAACCGCAATTACGGTTTCGGTGAAAAATCCGGTATTTTTCACTACCGGTATTGAAAAGGTTTCTCGTTTGAAAATTCAAGAAAAATTGGCATATTTCTAACATATTTGTTTAAAATTGTTTGAACGCGTGTATTGCAAAAGTTTTCAATTTGTGTAGTACTCCACAATTTATTATTCTTTTCCCAGATACTGCATTTGTTTCATGATTTTGGCATTCTAAATGGTGTGTTTACACAAAAGAAGGATTTCAAATTTCAATGATATTCAAGTGCACAAAGGAAGAACCAAATGTCTCATATTAAGCATATAACACACCTGTTAATACATTCAACATTTAATCCAAACTAAAAACTATCATGTGTCTTAAAATAACAGCGCTCACTCAATCCTGAGAAGCCGGATTTGCGTTCACTTCTTTCTTATTAGCATAACAAGAATATACTGGATTAGGTTGAACTAATTATTAGAAGTTCTAGGCGAATTTTCGGAGTATTCTAAATAAAACTAGAATGCTTATCGTCATTTAATTAACTAAAATTCTCCGAAATTCACTAAAAAACATTGGAGGCGAATTCAGTTTTTGTTGAAAGTGAGGATCTACAAAATACAAATTTCGACAATTTTTTTCGTATCGCTAATAATTAAAGTATTTTTCCATTAAAGCAATAAAATAGCTTTAAAACGAATTTTTTGGTAACAAGTATTTTTTGTGTTTTGGTTCCAGCTGTGGTTCCAATATTTTTAACCTTTCGGTTCCGTTATTTCGTAATTTCGGTTGCACCCTGGTTTACATAGAATATAATAAACCATTGACGTGGATCGGATCGAGCTGTCAGGATTAGTTGAAAACATATAGCTATTGCAGCTAGAAACCAATACATTATCAGCATTGGATCCTGTGAAAAATTTTAACTTGGAGCGGCCCGGTTTAAAAAATAGCAATTAAAATAGCACACCAGAGCAACCAAGAATACAACAGGGGAAAATAGAGAAAAAAGTGTCGCTAGCGAAGCGAGCAAGAAACCAAATTATATTTTTCTGGACAAATTAAAAATTTGATGCAAAAAATTGTTATTGTAAAATTTTATATGGGGCCGTTATGCGTGAGTCCCCAGTTTGGTGGCATGGGGGTGCTTAGCACGGCACTGTTATCAGTAGTTTTGTAGTTCTGCTCAGCTTGATCATATATCAGTAGAATATAGATCCACGTAAAGGATACGATCCTGCCACTAAACCATAAGCTTAATCTTAAACCAAAGTTTCTCAGTCTACGCTCCGCAGTCACCCTATTGCCCAGTGGACAGGCCCCTATACTTAACATGGACTGGAATCAGTGCCGGAGCAGACAGGCGTGGGGATTCGCCCCGAACTCAAGGGAGGGAGCCCAAACTCGCGAGCGAATCAAGCGAGAAGCCAGACGCATTTAAATACTTCGGCGGTTTTTGTTTCAATCGATTAGGCTGGGGGCCCACTTCGGGGTGATGCTCCCCAAATGGGGTGTGGGGGTCGCTGCTCTGGCCCTGTCTGAAATATTAAGTATCTATTTAACATAAGATTGAATAAAACTGTTAAACAATAGTTAGCAGCATGCATTACTATAACTCTGAGTACATAGTCTTGAAATTGAAAAAAAACTGGAACATAAGCAAAATATTTGAAAAGCAACAAAAAAATCAAAGTTTAGAACACAGTACCTACTTTGATAGAAGAAATTTTATGCCGAAAAATTAGGCAAACCTGTAAACTTCTAATATGAACCTAACTTCATATATTGGCTGCAGTCCGATTTGTGTTAAAAAATGGCTTGAATTGTTAATATGTACAATTCTTTTGAACTCTTAAACCAATCCTGACATTATTGGCATATTTAAAAACTTACAAATTTTTACCTGAATCGAAAAATTAGGATATGTGGTGACGGTACAAACACGCGGTTCTACCTTTGAAATGCACAAAACAACTCAACTATCTAACTCTACAGCAAACATACTGTAATGTTGAATGCAATATTTAGCTTGTTTGAAAATATTACCTTTTGAGTTGACCGAAAAGTGTACTTTGCGATAATTGTCGCTTCATGTGATCGCAGTTGTCACCTGGAAATTTTCATAAAGAAACTACAAACACCGCTTTGAGCCCATGCCACAAATGCAATCTGGCCATCCAGGTATCATGCTCTATGATACAATCTGCTATGTAGCACAAGTCACCAGTAAGCAATAAGGATTAGCATCACTAAAAACCGTTGCTATGCATGAATCTCATTAGGTGTATACAGTGGCGAATCCAGAAAGTTCTGAAAAAAGGAACACACTAGAAATAATAGTGGAAAAACTACTCGAGCAAGGCAAGCAACAAGCCGAACGGCATTTTAGTGCTAAACCTTAATGCAAACCCTTTACTTACCTAGTTGGATTTTTTACTCTGAAAAAATGCACCCAGGTCGGTTTTTTTCTGAGGGAAAATGCAACTGGATGAAATTTTGCGGGGAAAATTGCACCTAAGTGGACGTTTCCGGGACAGAATTTACGGGGGGAAAATGCACCTGTGACGCACATCGTACGATACGCAGAGCAACTAGGAATTTTAGTAAGAATCGAAAAACTTTACCAAACACTCAAAAACGGGCTGTAGTATGGACGAAACGCAACGCTCGCTAGGCATATTCTTTCTTACACTGTCCCGTAAATTCTGCTGTCGAAGCGGTGGAGCTCAAACAGACGAAGTACATACATTAATGTGAAACTCGTCAACTACAACAAAAGTCATATGTATCATATTAAGTGAAGATTAATTTAAAGAAAGTAAATCCTAATGCCAACTGGTGATAGGCGCTTCGCAGTTAAAGCCACGCCAAACACACACACCCAATCAGGTTTTGCAAACAAACCAAGCGAAAGCTGTTGTTGCATGCATGCCTTATTTCAAACTTTAGTAACTTACTTTCGAATTTCACTAAACAATATACTTTGTGATAGTTGACGTTGAAAAAACCGTGGATGACAGCCTACAACTACTCAAATACCAATGGGCCACTGGTTTGTGTTTTACTTGCTTGGAGGGTACCAGAATTGCTATCCCGCGGTAAAGTTTAGTGAAAACCATTTCGTGTGCGGGTGACAGTCGGCGCCGGACGGTACCGTGTGGGGGTCGGACGGAAGCGCACGGATGACAGTCGGCGCCGAACGGTACCGTGTGGGGGTCGGACGGTAGCGCACAGATGACAGTGGGCGCCGGACGGTACCGTGCGGGTGACAATCGGCGCCGGACGGTACCGTGCTGGTGACGGACGGCGATGCGCATCAAAAAAGTATAGCACAACCCTTACGGTGCCTTCCAAAACTACTGCAATCAGCCGAAACAGAATTTCGGCTGCATACAAAATAATTTGTTTAAAAAATTATATGCTTCACACAAACACAATCCGAACGCCAATCTGATATAACCATTTATCTTTTTGTATTTTAAAGCGCTGCCTCTGATCTTCACGAAAACTGCTACTGACCACAACTCCTAATGCGCCAGAAGTATATTATAAGCAGTTCAGGTAAACTCACTTGTCAATGAATACTCCATTTTTATAGTATAATGAATATTTTTATAGTTAAAATTTAATATGGAAAATTAAGATTTTTTATACATGAAATAATATGCAGGCTTTGATTTGGTGTACCTCATCCTGTTACCGGCCAATACGAACGTGTCTGCCAAGCTGTGTTTGAAGCAAATTCTAAGTAATACTGAAGATGGCGCTATAATTATCGGCCCTACCTGTCCAGAACAGTCAGCTGTGTTTACTGTTCGTATACGTGTACGTACAAAATGATTGCCGGCTAATGTAAAGGTCAGGGGCGGAACAGTATTATAAGCATATTCCTTAGCCTAAGCCTAAACCTAAGCCTAAGCCTAGGCTTAAACCTAAGCGTAAGAATGAGCACATTCCTAAGCCTAATCGTAAGCCTAAGCCAAGCAAAAAATAGTATAAAGCTTAAGCTTACTCTATTCTAATCCCACGGAAAACCTCTCCGCCCCTGATGTTTACATGGGCCTGATTGCCATACATGTACACATGCCAAAATATTAAGTTATTGTAATCGGCCACATGGTGTAGTGGCATTATGCTTGCCTCGCGTTCAAGAGGGTCGAGGTTCGATTTCTGCCGTGGTCCTGAACTTTGGGCAAAACTTTAAACACGACGCCTCACGGTACCGTATGGCGCCGGACGACGCCGAGATAGAAGCGGAAGTCCTTAAACAGTCAAAAAGAATAGCACTATAGTGCCATCGTAAAGTATTGTACAGTATAAGTATTCGTTTCAAAAACGGTTCTCGATGTGAGACTAAGTACACCACGTCTCCTTTCAAAAGCAAGGACGTATCTGGGGGATCCCGGTTTCGACGTCCCCCACAGACCACAACGAAATTAACATTTTCTTTAGAAATTGAATACAAAAATCGCGTCTGACTTTTGATCTCGAGTCTTATTAGGGTTTCCACATCTTTTGATTCTTAATTACTACCTAAACATTGGGTGTACGTCTAGAGTTTTGCTCGCTTAGCTCGCAAAACATCAAATTGTAAGTAGGGCTGCCTAGGCTGACCGTTGACGGCGCTGGAAAACAATGTCAGCTTTAAAACACAGCTGGAACCAAAAGTTGTTGCTTTTCACAAGTTCGTATGCAAAACAGGCGTCTCGTGTCTCGTTCACAAATTTTTTTTCAAATCTGCACCAAAGTAGCGTATGCCTTTACCAGGCTAAAATATATAAAGCAAAATGAAGCTATTTTAACCTAATGGTTTCACAGGTCTAACTAAACATTCAATGTTTCAGACCAGGTGTCGAAGAAATAATTTTACAGTTTTGTACATTTTTATATAGAATGGGGTCCCGTCTCGAAGGTCATACTGGTGGTCTCGGATACTCTAAATGTGGCGCTGACATATATACAAAAATCCCTCCTCAGATCCCCTCCCACCAGAAAATCCCTGATCCGTCGCTGTTCAAACGTATAATTAAAATGCATGCTAGCGGTTAAAAAAAGTTACAGAAATCAATGACAATTAAATCTCAGGCCAATTCATTGCTCAGCAATGCAAATTTGTCTAACTTGGGCGTATTTAGTCACATGCGAGCAAAACTGATTACGTCAAATATTACAGTGAATTGGTAGCTCCTAAGCTTAAACAAGTACACATTGAAGGTCCGTAGCAAATGCAATGTATTCAAAACGTACAGGCCTGTTACCTGCTCATCATGCTAGATTATCCTTGCATACACAATGGTTTATCCAGAAGTTTCTAATGGGATAGGCCGCGTGTGATATATACCTAAGAAGGACAAAAGCTCATTCGCTTCGCTCGCGGGACGCCAAAAGCCATTTTACTGCAAATTTTAACACAAAATTTTCGTTTTAATCTCTGTTGGACGCTTATAGACCTTGGTGGGCAACCTGAGGATCCGCGACATCGCATAGGTTATTACGTAATTCTAACCATTTAGCCAAATTTTTACTAAACTACTATTTTAGTACAAAAGAAAGTTTGGGTTATTGTTGCTGCAATATTACATTGTCAGAAATACTGACAAGTTATAGTTTCAACAGCGCCTTCACATATATAAACGCTTAAATTTTAAAATAACAAACCAATTAATCTTTTTTTGCTTGTACAACGTTTTGATAGCGAAAAAAGTTTTAATTTTTTTACTTACAGATCATAGACTGGTTAAATGATGAAGTAGATACGCTATAGATTGCGTGTTTATCTTGACCAACACAACATCCTTGTATTCCACCTGGACGCTGTGTTGCACTTTTATGTGCCGCGTAAAGCTACGCGGTGCCACACGGCGCCGTACGAAACCGCATGTCACAGGACACCGCTGTTTACTGACGCTCGACGCCGCACGGCGCCGTCCGCCGCCGCACCGCGTCATATACGTAAATTTTACGTGTGGCGTCCGGCAGCATCCGCCGCCGTACGACGAGCATAGCGCAAGCATAAAAGGTTCATCAAGAAAGAACTATATAACCTTCATTTAAAAAGAATATAATCTTTTTATAAACATTTTTGGTACTGTGTGTCGCGAGCGAGAAAATTTTGTTTGGACTTTAGGACTCAGCGGACTATTTGAATGCTTCCAGAACTGCCTTATTCTGCACTGTTTTCATGCTGAAATTTCGGGAAGGAATTGATCCAGCTATTTACAGCCAGTATATGCCCCATAGGAAAAAATATATCGCTCGGAATTTTGCATTCTGAATGGACAGTATTGATGACGGTAGTTTGCGGTAGATAAGAGCACATTTTTCGATATAAAAATAAACCTTTAATTTAAAACTAAATTTAAATCCTGGCATTTATTATTAACGGTTATGAACAGCAAAGGAAATATTGTTATATGTGCTAAACCAACAGGTAGGTCAGAAATACCGGAAACTGATATCTAGCCCTGAGAAAAAGTTGGCAATTACTGTGTTTCGTGGGACATCACACATTTTAATTAATTCCCTTCAGAGGTACTTTTACATAAAACAGAAACAAGGTAAAACATTTGTAGATATATACTTTCATTGGTACGAAATTTTTTATAAACTCAAAACATTATTCATACTTTTTCAAACAAGTAAGCAAAACAGTAGGCCCGTACCCACACACTGTTAGGGGGAGCTAAAAAAATTTCGGAGGGGCGTTTTTCATGACTTTCAAGCAGGCATGAAAATTGTTTATTGGGGGCAAAAATTTTCCATCAGAAGGGCTGACCCCCTGGCCCCCCTCTGGCTGCGGGGCCGCAAAACAGCAGTAAGACTAGATGCAATAAATGCGCCTGAAATTTACCGCACACAGTAGGGTGCCAGCTCAAGTAGTAGGTAATGCAATTTCGACACTTTTTTGGGTCTGAAACCAAAACATCTCCAATTTTAAAACTAAGATTGCAGTGCTGTAAAAAACATGATGTAAAAAATTAACGTTTTTAAGAGGCTCGTAATGCACAAATTCATGATATTCTCGTATAAAAACTCGTTATGTTGTTACAAAATTTATTTCGAAAAAATTCTAAACTTTTCACAGCTAATAATCAAATGGAAGGTGTAAATTTACCTTTAGGCTTGGAAAAATTCAATACTAAATTCGAGCGTGGAAGCCCTTTAGTCATTCAACGGCCAAGTATTGCAAAAGAAAAATTTTCAAAAGCAAATATCAGAAAATGCGCGACTGCATTTCATTGAGCGAAGCGTTTTATATTTTGTGCCCGGGACTCGAAAGGTGGATTCCGTCTGTCTGTTTGTCCGTCCGTCCGTCTGTCCAAAAAGAATCTCAGTAATCGCTGAACCGATTTTGATAAACTTTTTTTGGAAGTAAACTACTTTAAAGTGTTACCTCGCCGTAGTGTTTAAAATTTTTTAGCCGTTTATTAGCTACAGGCTAATTTGTATAATTGGTTAAACCTTAATTGGGACTTTTTAAGATATTTCACTAGTATTACGGTTTAAAAGCAGTTGTCTACAAATGTTCAAGACCGATAATTGAATAGTTAGCTAGTAGCTAATTTGCATATTAGCATAACTGATACGCCTAAAAATGCAATATTTCACTATTTATAAGAGATTACAAGCAATCTAATTTTAGCAATAAAGGGTTTTTGGGGAGGGTTTTTGGGTGCGAGAAATCTGAATAATTGTTTAAAAACATCCAAAACCGATAAATGAATAGTTAGCTAATACCTAATTTTCATATCAGCTTAATTGCTTAAGTGTGTATTACCCAACGGGTTCCTTAGACTCAAAGTGTCTATAGCAAAAAAATCATCCCTTAAATGCACAAGAGGCGATCGTCGCCAAGGTCAAAATCGATTTTGGGCTCATAGCCGAGAGGTGAAGCGGGCTCAACTCCCTAAAATGCTGAGGAAAGCTCGTTTTGTATACGCAATCCTCACGACTTCCCTAACAATTTTGGCAAAGCTAACAAGTTCGATCAGGCGTATACGTCCTGATCGAGTCATGAACTTTTGGAATGAAACCAACGAAAAACTTATCCTGAGCGATTTGAGTCGCAGACATTTTATTGCAGCAACAAACTCTTAAGGAAAAACGCAGTCCTGTTAAAACGTTCAGACGACGAGTGCGGTACTTAATGTAATCAGAAATAATAATCAGTTTTTACACAACAAACTTAACAAACCATATAAATTTGTTTCTGTACTTACATTTAGCCATAGTATTCAGCGAAACTCATTCGTTTTTAATCAATCTATAAAAACATTCCAAACTTATAAACCACAAACGTATGTTTTGCCCACTTTACTTTTTTCAAGTTGTCGAGTTCTGTGTTTACAAGCTTTATGCAGCCTAATTATAAAGTAAGTAGCTTAGTTTGTAAAAGTCGAAATTTTTAATCACAATAATATTTGCAATCCCCATGATCAAATGCCTCATGGTCCACAACACTGACATAGATATTATCGAGTAGCTAATTAATATGAACATAATTCTGGCGACATTTACACAACATACAGAAGTGCATATATGGCTATACGTTTGTCTATCATAAGGACACGGTATCTATCATAAGGACACGGTAGTGTCTCTTTCATAAGGACACGGTAGTGTCTCTTATTATAATACGTTTTACCCAAAATTTTTTATTCTAAAAATCGTTCATATTTTCATGCAGCTAGTTTAGATATGTATAATTTATCGCATGTAGCAACATCATACTATAAGCTTACTACATACAATGTCAGGTTCCATTCAAGTTTTGTAGTAGCAAACTAGGCGAAAGTTTGCTCTAATTTTTGTGCAAATTTTCTTCGTATTTTGACTCAGATAAACGGCGTCGAAGTAAACTATAAAACTACGCAGCCCCGGTACATAGAGCCAACAATTATTTTTTAAGCATTGCCTAGTGTGTTGGCTTAGCGTATTGTTATGCAACAGTTGATGCTACATTATCTGGTTTTTCGTCATATTGTGCGTTGACTTTTTTAAAATCTGTAAAGAAAATTGTTTTAAAAACAGGAATATACATAGCTAGGTAGAGCAAACTATCATGAATGCGGATGGATTAAAATAATAATTGGTGGGGTTGGTGCATCGGTTATGAGTGACTTAATAATCTTGGTAAGTTAGTGGTTATGAGTGACTTAATAATCTTGGTAAGTTAGTATCAATTCAATTTTGTTTGTTGTTCGATCTTTTCAGTATCTATACCCGTATCAGAACAAAGTTACTTTTGTAAAGTTGTGAAACAAGTTGTTAAAGTGCCCCTAACCGGGCCATAGAAAAAGATATGTTTTGAAAATATATTTGATGTGTAACGAGTAAAGTTTAGAAACAAGGGACTCGAACAAATTTTGAAAGTTAAATTCACGTACTACCTTTTTTCACAAAAATCGGGCTTATTTTCTAGGACAGCATATTTCAGATTGCCAAAAAAGTTTTGGCGGTCACAAGCAAGCTGTGATGTGTCACACAGAAACATATTCACAGCTTTGTTTGATAGTTTCGTAATTTTCTGAATTACCCGTTATCGCAAAAAATGACTCAGGGGATAGACGCTTTGAACATGCGCTGTGGAGATGTGATTTTCATCTTATTCAAACACCATGAAACAAATGTTTACCTATTTACTACTACTGGCACTAATAAGTGCCATTTTTCACGGCACAAATTTCTAGCCCTGTGTGGATTTTATACAAAAACGATAATTTACAAACATAGATGGCAGTATGAAGCTTTATAACCAACTTTAGTTTTATCGAAATCTTAACCTTTGTTTTTGAGTGGCCCATTGTTCATAGCACAGTATAATGCGACGTCAGCCTTCGTCTCCAACATAAAATCGACCTCTCCGACTAAGGCAAATTTTGGTTCAACTCTGACTCCGGTATTTTAACCTACGGCTGCTTCCTGGTTCATGCTATAAACGAATGCTAAATTACGCAAAACTATAAACGAATATATAAAGTTTCAGAAAATATTGCACTTTGCCAGTACAATTCAGGTACGCAGACTTCTCAAGGGCTCTTCAAAATTTTATCATGAAATAAAGCGATTACAAAATTTGTCAAATTTCTTTTTAACCGAAGGAAAACATCAAATATAATACTGTTTGATTTATGGCCGCCCAAAGCTGTGAATATGTTTCTGTGTGACACATCACAGCTTGCTTGTGACCGCCAAAACTTTTTTGGCAATCTGAAATATGCTGTCCTGGAAAATAAGCCCGATTTTTGTGAAAAAAGGTAGTACGTGAATTTAACTTTCAAAATTTGTTCGAGTCCCTTGTTTCTAAACTTTACACGTTACACATCAAATATATTTTCAAAACATATCTTTTTCTATGGCCCGGTTAGGGGCACTTTAACAACTTGTATAAATATGCATCGGGACAAGCACGTCTCGTGTGTTTAAAATATTAAAACTATTTTTAATCAAAAGGGATTTAGAAGAAATGATAAACTTTTACCATGAAAATGAACTCACCATATAAATTTGAGAAATGCAACTGGTTAGCCGTCTTGAGCATCTCTGTTAGACTATAGTACGTCTATTAACTTTCAAATTCTTATCTGGTTGCTTATAATTGCAATGTTTGTTTCGTGTTATGTGTAATGTTTAGAATTACCATAAAATAAGAGCGACTATGAACTACGTAAAATAGTTTGTAACGTTAATTTTAGATAAATTTTGTAATTCTTATTTCATTTCAAACAATTACAGCACATCTGTAACAAAAAATGGTGAGGTATATTCGTGATTTATAAGTAATTTTGAACGTAAAAAAAACATCATTTCCGTTATTTATTTCTATAACGGAAATAGAAACCGACACCGATTTTTACCGGAAACGGATATCTGGCTACATCCTGCTGAATTGATCAAGTAATGTTTAATCAGTCTAAACTTCAATCTGGCATGGCTCTGAAACTTTCATTGCCTTCACTACGACTATGAATTTCACCTTTTGTTGCTAGTCTAAAACGTACGAATTAATAGCGGTTTGGGCTGTGTTGGTAGAACACGTATTCGACAGTCTGATATTGCGATCTTTGGGCAGTATTGTGGGGTTTGTGCACCCCGCAATGTGAACATTGGGGGAGGTGCGAGTGACAGCAATTATATTATGTCATGCATCCAAAATCATCACATTAATTTCAGAGTTCAAAATAAATTTGGTTCAGTCGATTATGGATGAATTTTAGGCTTGACTGAGACCCAATAGTATGAACGATATCGATCAACTTTGCTTCAATCTCGCATTGCATCAGTCTAATCTAACTCAAGACATGGTGGTCTATTTTCGCAGAACGTCTTATCAATGTAAGTAACTATGCAACGCTTTCTGCATCAATTCTAAAATTACACGCGTAAAGATTGTAGATACGGTGTATAAAAGCCATAAATGACGGGTCTAAAACGTTTTCGAAAATCATACAACGCTGCCATAGCGGTCCCATAAAGTATACCAAAAAACAGCAAATCAACAAAATCATACTTATTTGTATATTATATAAACGCCTGTTGTAAAGGTTTATAAATATTATGTTATCCTAACAGTTCTTCCGGTCCAAGTTATAACTACAAACACACATACGTGGTTCCCAGAGGCGAATGCAAGATGCCTCGATGGGTAAAATTCGTTTTCTTATACTTCAAACGAAGCAGTCAAAAAATGCAGATTTAATCAATGTACCACAGTGCTTCCTAGATTTTCTTGTAGGAATTGTTAACCAAAGAAAATTTGGCCCAAGTATAGAACAGGGTCGGAACGTTTTCCAGCGGGGCTGTAATAGAGTTAGCTTAAGCTTTAGACTAACTTTTCGCTTAGGCTTAAGTGTAGGCTTAGGCATTAGGAATAGGCTCATCCTTACGCTTAGGCTTAGATTAGACTTAGGCTTAGTAATATGTTTATACTGCTGTTTCGGCCCTGTTTTATACATGGGCCGAAAAATTTGCTAACATAAATTCTTTTAATAATGTTCACAAACACTTCGACCGGCGAAGCGAAAATGTCCGTAAAAGGCTTGAAAAATTTTCTCAAATTTAGCAAAATATAAAGTTTCCTCGAACACTACCAGAATGGAATAGATCTCTATCGAACACCCAATTAATCCACCTGTTCACAGGCCAAGGTTAACTATCCGCCACTGAGTAAATTAGGGATCATCCACGGAAGGTGGACAATTTTTTTTACAACTATGCGCGCATTATTACGTGGATGATCCATTATTGCAAGTAGTAGAAAAAGTTTCGTCGTTAAGCGACGGGGTTGGCTAAAAGTTGGCTTGAAAAACGCATGGGGCATCTAATGATGCCCATTGCGGCCCATATTACTTTTCGTGGTGTCCAAGTTTAAGTTTTTTATAACAAATACAAATCCCGGTGTAAAAACGTCAAATTGGTTGCAACCGTTTTGAAATCGATTTTTCAAATGTTGAAATTGAAAAGACCAGAAAACACAAAAATATTCAGCATTTAATAAACAAGGAAAATGACGCAGTGCTCAATATATGCTGCTATATTGAGAACGCAGTAAAAACTGTATTTCAAAGAGTTGTTTGTAGTGTCCAAATAAAAATATCAATGGTTTTTTTCTAAATGAGTGCCAAAATATTGTTTTGCGCAAGTGATAAAGTGTTAATTTAAATGTTTACAATCAAAAGCAGATGCTTGTTTATTGCAAAAATAGTATCACGAATGCTGGAAGTTTTTCAAAACATTTTCGAAATTTCGGGAATTGTGTTCGAACAGTTGCGCAAGAAACGCGGCCGATGTAGGACCGTAACAGTAGTATAAGCATATTTCTAAACCTGTGCGAGGTTGAGAATCGCAACAGCAGAGTA
The DNA here is from genome assembly GCA_030248215.1 of Enoplolaimus lenunculus. Lineage (NCBI taxonomy): Eukaryota > Metazoa > Nematoda > Enoplea > Enoplida > Thoracostomopsidae > Enoplolaimus > Enoplolaimus lenunculus. The sequence goes on along the minus strand of JASANG010002017.1, from coordinate 119,947 downwards.
TAAACAATTTGAGGTTTATCTCCCTTCCATAGGAAAATCAACCTCCGGTTACAACGAAAGTTCTGTAGTGACCCGAATATGAGGGGGATACTGATATTCATTTGGCGTTTCCAGAAGGTATTCCCCTGTTGTTACGGACTGTTATTCATTTTAAAACCACGCTCCTAGGCACTGTTCTCATCTATCAGTCGCTAAACAGAGATTGCGGAACAGATCGAATACAACGCTCGAATAACAATAAATAAAAAACGATTTACTGTTGCATGATTTCAGTTTTACAATATAATGAATATAAAACAACAAACAATACTTTTAAGAAGAAAACCTAAAAAACATCGAGCCCAGACATCGACAAGAGTTCATTTACACAGTCTTGTCTCCGGCCAAAATTTTGCATGCCTCACAAGGTAAAGTTGTCACTTGCAGCAAAACAATCAAACTAACACTTCACAGAGAGAAATCTAATAAACGTTCAAGTATACGCCACGGATGGGCTTATTGGAACTCGAAATTATTTTCATTTATCTTCAGATAAACATTTCATATTGACAAGGGTCAACGCAAATCACACTATCTGTATTTTGTACCCCATTCATAATCATATGGTGATAACCAATGAGAACAGTTTTGCATATTCCACTTCATAACAAACTCCCATGTGAACGGATTGACATTAAGTTCGCATGTTTTTTGTTCAAGTTCACGTTCATCCATCAATTCTAGATGAGAATACATTCGTGCAGGAAACGGTAGTTTATGCGCGACCGGATTGAGCAAGCGAAGTGCCTAAAGTGACATTTAATGTAGATAAACCAATCAAGTATTGAATAGCTTAAATATTATTTTGTCGCAAAGAACTGTTTATCGTGCGGTTCCTATAAAAACTTCTTAATTTTAACTTTTAGTGTTAGCAATTTGGTATCCGGTAGCTCAGTGATATCATTCACTAACCAGTCGAAATAAGTTTAAAGCTAGTGTTAGCTGAAAAGTTCTATTTTCAGCAAAAGATTTGCGAGAATATCACCTTAAGTTTGCAAATTAATACGGAAAGAATACCGATTTCACATACGCCGTACAGTAAAAAAATCAACGCTAACGAGCCAACATCACTTTGGCTAGACAACAAATACAATAGAAACTTAAATTTAAATGTTTGTCAGGAACAGGGTAACAAAATTTGCTTCAGTCGTATGAATAATTATTGAAATGTGTGAAAAAGTCAATTAATTGCACGTTTGCGGACCAACATTCAAACATAGCTAAACCCAATATAAGTTCATCATAAAAACACAGCAGAAAATAACACAAAGAGATTTTACTAGAAAACAGGGGTTGTCAGGAATTTAAAACATTACCATTTAGATCAAATCACGGCTGACATTATTACTGTAGGGATTAATCTCCTTAAAACCATGCCAGTGCTTACTTCCATATATGTCAAATCTCCGCCAACTTCAAGAATTACTCTACGCTCCCGCACAGGCGTCGCGTAATGATGTAGTCTACCTTTTGCTGCCGACATTTTGGATCCTATAAGCAAATTAGATTAAAAACCCTATCAAACATTGAAATCGTGACGCAAGCCTAAATTTAAACCTGTTCTATGTAGTTAATATTGCTTATGAAATTGCTGATACAAAGCAGCAGTGCTGAACAGATCAGTACGAACTACACAAGCAATTAATGCAGCTAAAACGAACGAATGGAAAACATCTAGTGTTATAAAACAAAAAGTAAGTGCGACGCCTATTTAAAACGCAAAATGCCGAATTATGACTTCCAAAGCTGTTTATCAATCTAACAGACAAAGGCTGGGCTTCCAATTTACTGAAAATGGTGACCAAAATAATTATTTAGGTGACCCTTAAGTTAGATTTCGGCAGATATTAAATGCATATTTCAATGAAAATAAATCTAGTTATTTAAACTAATTTACTACTATTCGCTTTAATTTGAAGAAATTTGCTCCTGAGAAGGGCTTAGTTGTTATGTTTCAGTCATGTTAAACAAAAGACAGTAATAGATTAAAATTCTGCTTATAGATAACAATTTAGTACATATCCCGTCACCTCTGGCACTTGTGACTTTAATTTCATCTCATAAGAATGTACAAGATGCAGCATTTTACAACACAATATGTCCAGCTTTGATTTCTGTCAATATATATGTATACATAGGTTTACAATCAATGCATCGATGTACCTTGTGAAAGTTTTGTTCGAGGTAGCCATGGCGGATCAACCCTCCAAATTGCAAACATTTTCTTTGTCAAATTCGGATTGATATATGCACGTGCCATTTCAAAATCGTTGTGTTTCATCATACCGCCTTTTAAAGCCTGCAACATTAACAACAAATAGATACATAGACTAAAATTTATTCAAAAGACAAGAGGAAAAGTCTTGATACCGATAAAATATTTTTAGCACATAATGTGAAAACATACAAGTTAAGCAACTACAATGACAATGACTTACAACAATGCCGTATTGTTCGTGAACAAAGTTGTGATGCACCAATTCCGGGCCTCTGAGCTCAATTAATCGTTTTGTTGTCACCGTTGGTTCTTCATTCAGCTCAGCATTAAAAACTGGAAATTTCCCAACTTCCGGCAACTCGTTGTTTTCACCGGCTTCCTTCGGTGGATATTTTACATCTTAAAAGTTAAAATACGTATAATGAAAAAAATTCGACCTCTGGCTACATATTTACGAGAAAGAAAACTATCAAAAGTAGAACACGCGAGAAAAAAACTTGGCAATGAGCCACTCACAAGAACTGCACTTTTTGTACGAATCTGAGTTAAAAGCGCAACCTTTAACAGTTGCACCGTAAAACCTTACTTTTAAAAGACGGCGGCTTTGGAAAGCTTTTAAGATTTCTGATCACGCGCAGACAGGTCGAATGGGCATTGACTAAAAACAAACTACGTAAAAAGCATCGTTAAAAATCAATTGGTACACTGTTATACATAAGAAAAGAACAACCATATATACACGTATACATCGCTATGCCAGTTACCAAAGTACTCAACTAATATTAGGTGCCGGTTAAAACTAAACGGGCTGCACGACTCCTGTTCAACGTTTTCCCCAAAGTTAGTGATTTCGCCATGAATCGAACCTCAGCCCTTTGCATTCGAGTCAAGCATGCTACTACTACACCACGCGGTCCAGTGAAATAACTTCGTATTCCGGCATATCTGCACATTTACGTATGGCGATTTATAGTTCACATTAGAGATGTGCTGATTAATCGGCATAAACATCGGTAACCAGTCGTAGTGGGACTATATTTATTGAGCGAAGCTCGACCACACGTAAGCAATTAAGGTAATATGCAAATTAGTTATTAGCTAACTATTCATATATCGGTTTTGGAGGTTTTTAAGCAATTTCCTCAGATTCCTCGCACCCAAAAACCCTTCAGCCACCCTAATAATTATTGGAATAATTTAAAAAGTCCTAATTTTGTCTCGTCAGTTAAGCAAATATGCAAATTAGCCATTAGCTAACTATTCGATAATCGCTTTTAAAGGTTTGTAGGCGATTTATTCAGATTCCTCGCACCCGAAAACCCATTATTGCTGAAATTAGATTGCTTGTAACCCTAATAATTAGTGAAACATTGTAAAAATGTCTAATTTAGGCTTATCAATTATGCTTATATGCAAATTATCTGTTAGCTAACTATTCAATTATCGGTTTTGGAAGTTTGTAAGCAATCTGCTCAGCTTCCTCGCACCCAAAAACCTTCAGTAAACCCTAATAATTATTGAAATAATTTAAAAAGTCCTAGTTTTGTCTTGTCAATTAAGCAAATATGCAAATTAGCCATTAGCTAACTATTCGATAATCGCTTTTAAAGGTTTGTAGGCGATTTATTCAGATTTCTCTCACCCGAAAACCCATTATTGCTGAAATTAGATTGCTTGTAACCCTAATAATTAGTGAAACATTGTAAAAATGTCTAATTTAGGCTTATCAATTATGCTTATATGCAAATTATCTATTAGCTAACTATTCAATTATCGGTTTTGGGTGTTTGTAAACAATTTATTCAAATTCCTCGAACCTAAAAACCCTTTACTGCTGAAATTATATTGCTTTTAACCATAATAATTAGTGAAATATTGTAAAAAGTCCTAATTTAGACATATAAACTATGCTAATATGCAAATTGTCTATTAGCTAGCTGCTCAAGTATCGGTTTTGGAGGTTTGTAAACAGTCTACGCAGATTCCTCGCACCCAAAAACGCTTTAATGCTAAAATTAGATTGCTAAATATTGTGAAAGTCCTAATTTAGGCTTAATTAATTATGCAAATTAGCCTGTAGCTAATAAACGGCTTAAAACTATATAACCCCAATGCCAGGTTAACACCCCACGATAATTGGCTTTCAAACAAAAACAGTTTATCAAAATCGGTTCAGCGGTTCCTGAGATTCTTTTCGGACGGACAGACGGACGGACGGACATCCACCCTTCGACCCCAAGTAAAAAACATAAAACGCTTCTCGAAACTCCGAGCTTCGCTCGCAGTTTCGCTTTGCTCATAATTGGCACGTTTCGTGAGTATCGGCATCGACGCTACGAAAATTTCCGATTCTTTGCAGATTCTTTTTGCACATAACAGTGAGTTTTTAATGCCATTAACTTCAGTTGCTGGCGTATATCGGTTCGTCTGATCAAGAAATTGCTGTCTCTCTTTTGTGTTTGAAAACATTAATTGAAATAGACCGTTCTAATAAAATTATTATCTTATATAGATGTTAGGATATAAGTCTTCGCATTTATAGTAATGTAATGTTATATCCTATTCGAGTCAAGCATGTTACTAGTACCACTACACCACACATTCAAATTCAAAAATTTCACATGTCGGAATATGTGCATATGTATGGCAAATGACGGTTTACATACACTTACCGTGCTGATATACCGATAACCAATGTCATAACTTACCAAAACCAACAAAATATCCTGAACAAAGCATATCTAGTACGAACACGTACGACTAGGACATATTATCTATGATCTAAAAAACTATCTAAAACGCATGGATATGCAGTCCGTTAATAAATGTAGGTCTAGTTTGAAATATTTGGCCTAGCAATTGATCACTCGGCGAAACAGGAGCGAAATAAGTTCAAACTATAACCGCAAGACTTAAAGACAGACTTTCAGTCAATGCGAGACTCTCAGTTAGTTTTATCGTTTTCAACTTTAACTATCTCTATATGTCGGCCGGTATGCTGTTGGGAAGCAACGAAATATCTTATACAACAGAGCGGCAACAATGTTTCGGATTTGGATTCGGCAAAAACTTGTGCTTCGGATCGGATTCGTTGTGAAAAAGAGCCGAATCCATAAGCCGAATCCAACAATTTTCGGAAACATGATTTTATATTAATAAAAAATGTTTGTTTCAGGTCACAAATGAATTCGGTGCAACCCTGCAGTATCCAATGCATTGAGCGTCCTCTGGGTGAGGGTGGGACAAAATTCATAAATAACACCACAGCCAGATTTGTTACTGAAGTTAAGAATTCAGAAGGTAGTAAATCAAAAATTTTAGGAGTCCGCGCGAGCACCCCAACCAAGTCAACCATAAATACAACAGCTTGAATTGATTGGATCATCAAATGTCTACACCTAGCTAAGTACATATCGTAGCTATAATTATTGCTGTAAAGCAACTTAGTGAAAATGGTACAATAAAACAATAATTCAAGGCCGCGGTCGGTTATTCAGCCTACCCGCATAACGAGATCACTGTTTCGCGGTTATCAAAACAGAATACTCCGAGAGAGACATTTTGTAGAATGACAGCAATATCGGCGAACGGCAATCTGCACAACTGCAAATACAAACCTGTTTGAAATTATGTATCTTAAAAGTTTTAGTACATCTCATAAACGCAAGTTTTCTGATTTTTTATTCATTTATAGTCGGAAAACTATTTAATATTTTAGTGGTCGATACTATTTTTATAAAAAATTTTATGTAACAAAGGTTTTGCAATAGCAAGGGTTTCCGGTATACTGTGCTCTATAAAGGTTACAAAACAACACTACACCTTCTGTTTGTTTATTTTCGTTAAAGTTGCGCTATTTGGTTCTCATAGACGGATACCGACAGCGTGGCACTAAGGAACGTTGTGCCATCAACGGGGATAGTCACATCATGATAGGCTTCAACGGGTCAACCTGGAATTTTGAAAAGGTATGGCGGAAGGTGTGTTCACTAGCGCGGGAAATAGATACGTGGAGATTGTACTTGTCAAAAAATTAAAGGATGATCACAAGATATTGGTTACGATGTCATCACGTTTAACGTAGGAAGGTCGGCGCATAGTGTGTTTTACGTGAAAACGAAGCGCACAGTTAATATTTTCTATTCGGTCCGTTTGAGGAAATGTTTAGTGAAAACCTTGTCACTGCAGTGCTACAAGTACAACCGTAATGAAAAGTTTGGGCGTGAAAAACCAGCATCTTTTAGCAGTATTAAACAACTACATACAAAGCTTTACATTAACTGACGCGGGTCAGCAGGACGGGATTGATTCTTAAAAGTCCTGCGAGTATTAATATTCTTAACAAAAATATTTGCATTTTAAATATAAAAGAAACAGATTGCAGTCAAAAATTTTCAAGCGTCCCGGCGCCAGACCCCTAAAATATACCTAACAAATATCACAAACTTTGGTTGTTTAAGACCAAGGGTAGGGGTGGCCGCTATCCTTTAAACCGCCCTGGTTGCGCCTGTGAGTCTCTTTGAGGTTCACGTGCTTGCGTCTATGCAAGCTTTTGCTGCACAGTGAGTTCATATGATTGCAATCAAATGCTCCACGAGAAAGATTTACGCCACCACTCCATATATTAAAACCTTAAATTTGTACAGTACTTGTAGGCACTATAGTAGTATATACTATGGTGTAGTCAATTTTTAGTACGCGGATACTGATTGAAATGGGAATCTCCGAACGTCATGCCTGATCGATTTCGAACAATAGCCATAACAAACAAGGTTCAAAATAACAAAGTATGTTTACTGAAACTAATTTAGAAACTTTCAATACATTTTAGCTTGGCAACATTCGGTTCATCGCTTATTGGTTAACCAAAAATTCCATTATGGCCGTTGAAGTTTTAGCACAGCAAATTTTACAGCAAATTTAGGCCCGTGCCCAACCCGATAGATATCTGACACGATTAGGAGAGGCACGCTGCTGAAATAATAAGCCTACAAGTGGAGGTGGCAATAAAACCTTATCTAGTGGAGGCCAAAGATTTTGTAGGATGATTAGAGCCCTTGAAACCGCTGACCCATGTAAATATCAGGGCGATTGACTCCAAGAAAATTCTCCTATTGGCCAATGTTTTAAGAAATATGGTGTAGTGTTGCAGTTATAAGCCTAAGCCTAAGCATAAACCTTAGCGAAAGGATAAGCCTATTATTAATTTACTAGCTTGACCTAACTCTATTGTAATGTCGCTAAATGTTTACATGCGCCATTCTTTTTATACATCTGGGTATTCAGATGTTAAAAAATGTACTGTTTGACAAAGGCTATAGGGGCTTATGTTCACAGTGCAATAGGTGCGGTGCTAACATCAAACCAGTGACTCAAACAAAATACGTCCTACTGATCTGGGCATTCAGATATTCGAAAAATTCTATTTTTGCTGAGAATCTGGGAATTTCGGACTCACATGGCCTGCAAATTTGCATGCTAGAGTTTATCCAAAATATATAATGAATCCGACACATTTTGCTCATTTGGCGTTGCTAAGAAATGATTGCAGTTTTACACCAGTACCATGCTATAGCATCGAATAATTTAAGTTTTTTCATCTGAAAACCAAACATTTGCACCAAAAGACACTTTTCTGCACTGTAAAAAATGGGCAGTGAGTACAATTTGACTCTGGCGAAGTCAAATTTGACTCATTTTGTGTAGTCAGGAAAAGCTTATTTCCGAGAGAGTCAATTTCACTGCCCATTTTTTACATTGTGATAAATATGCAACAATTGTTGTATTATAGAATATTCAGATCGTATCCGAAAACACGTAGATTTGAAACAAACCGAAAAATCGGTTAGATCCCACAAAATCGTTTACTAATATTATGGACTCAGTTTTTGTTTTGCTTTGCACGAGGAAACATTTCTTTTAAACCAAAATAAACTTTTAAGTGCTATTTTCAAACAAAAATCTAAACATTAATAAAATTTTATTTAAAACAATTGATATAGTTTTGTGAATAGTTTGTTCAATAAGTCGCACAGGGATTAAGAATAACATTCAAACATGTTGGATTAACAACCTACATATCTCTAAGGAACCACTGTGGCATATCTACCTTGAAAAGATTATGCTGGCGCTTAGCTATCATTAAAGTATTGATTCTAATAAGGTAAAATTGGCAAACTGTTATTAAGGATGGTTCAATCTTTATGTAGCGTCCTGAGATCCGACTAATGAATTCTGATTGAGGTTGCACGAGGCCCTTGCCCTCCTTTCGGTTTGGTCCTGTCGATGGATTTTCTTCTTCACAGTATCAAGCCGCATGGCAAAGACTTTCCCATTCGAAATATAAATTGTGTTTATAAATGCACACTTGATTATGTTTTGGGTCTGCGACAATTTCCCGAACGACAATTGCCAAAACGCACAATTGAGCAAAGCAACAATTGCCGAACCGCAAAAAGCGCCCCATTGTCCTCACAAATGCTTGTGTGCGAACGCAAGAGCGCTGGTATATTGTAGGGCGGCTTCCGAAAAAATTTGATCAATCTTTCGTAAGGGATAGGCTCCTACCAACTTAAGCGACTGGGGGCAACACAATTTTAGTAGGACATTATCAGAACTGCACGGTCGGTACGAAACCATTCTTAGAAGTACTGCTAATATACATGATTTTTCAAAATTGAATATCGGATCTCTCGCTCGCGAGTCAAGCGCGCTACCTATTACGCCACGCGGCCCATATTATATTTTTCTCAGTAATAAATGTTCACGTGTATTCATGTGTCTTACCTTACATACACAGTACACATACACATGTTACACCACATATACTTGCAGGACATGCTGTTCAAAGAACAAGCTTACTAGCGGTGTTCAAAACTTTTCTAGGAGGAGCTAAATATTTCCAGTTGCAGAGCCGCCTGCCCGTTCGTTGGTCACGGGCTTGGGTCTGAAACCGCAGAGGGGACAAATGACCCCATATTTCAAAAGGACCAGTATTTTAATGTTTGCTTAATGACGGTTTTCCAAATTCGTGGTATATATGTCGTGCCCCCGACAACTGTTTATCCCAGTTGACAACTGGGTCATTCCAAACGACCAAACTACTGGAATGCAAACTGCTTACGATTGGAGGATTGTACAGACCGATCAGCTGCTGGAGTGCAAACTGTTTGTGATTGGTTGCTCAGGCTTGGCTGCTTGCGAAAACCTGACTTGCACAATAATTATTTGCCTTCACCCTATCAAACTATAAATTAAACAAGGTTTATACAGTAAACAAACGACGCTGCGTGAGTGTGTGCATAATGTTTAATTGAATACAACGAAGGTGGATAATGCTGATTTTATTTTTGTAGTTTTGATTTAGCCAATCAAATTGTGCCTCTGTAATCCTTGAACCACATGACCCTTGTTTAATTTATAAGTCAGCTTGCTCGAATATAGTCAAACTTGAACAACCAATCAAAATGAGTTTGTATTCCAGTAGTCATTTGTGCTGTTCCAAATAGCAATTGTCGTTCGGGACATCCAAGTTGCCAGCTGGGGCAAATATCTTTTGGACACGAGATGTATGTTACTGTGGTTCTTCAGGCATATAAGCGAATTAACCCAACATGCTATAATTATATTCTTGTTCCCCGAATGGCTTATTGAGTAATTTATTTTTGCAAAAATGTATCAATTGTTACAAATAACATTTTACCGATATTAAATGCTTGTTTCACAATCACGCTTAAAAGTCCATTTTGGTTTATGAAAGTGTTTCCTCATGCAAAAAAGCAAAAAATTGCATCCATTAATTAATAAGAATTTTGATGTATTGACAACACTTTTTGGTTTAATTTAACTTCGGGTGTTTTGGGTCCAATGCATTATACAAATATTGTGAACTCTTGGGTATTTTCTACTAAAAAACGTCGTTTGGTGCAAATGTTTTGGTTCCGGTTTCGAATGAAACATAATTACTTGACACGATATCATATATAGAGCAGATTATGGCGTAAAACTGCAACCATTTTTAGCAACGTCAACTGTACAATATATGTTCGATCAATAATGTATGCTAGTCACCTGGTTTTGCGCAACGCGCAAAAGTTAGCGAATGCACAAATATTTTCATGCAGATTTTCTTTTAATAGAATAATCGCGTTTTTGTTTTAAGAATTCATTGTAAGCATAATAACGTGGGAGAGTTGCCCAAAAAGTATATGGGATTTTCCAGCTTTAATGACTTATATAGATTTCGGATTAAAAACTTGAGGCACGGAAAAGTTATTGACCATATGGGTAAGAAATTTTACGGATTTTTTGGAACGGCGTTGTGTTGACAGTATTTTGTTGCAACAACAACGTGGTTTTGAAATGGAATAATTCCACCCAAAAGAGGGCTAAATTGTTACGCATGTGGCGTACCACTTTTAATTAGAATAACGGCCCTATGGCTGCAGCTTTAAAGTCGAAATGTAGCTCGAAGGACAAATATTTATCTGTAATTGATAAAAATGACGATACTAAACTCCAGTATTTGTTATTGTTTTACGAAGTCTAAAAGTTTTACAATAAAACACGAATATAATTTAAATAATTTAAGTTTTGAAATTTAAAAATGAATATTTGCATCGTTTTCGCATTGATTTTTGTGTTTCAAGTGTTCACATATTCTGAAGCAACGTTAACAGATCGAAAACGAGATAGTTTACAGAGGTATTCCAGAAATACTCACAATGATGCAAATACAGCAGTGAATTATCCTATTTACGAAGATGACAAACCGAAGACTTATGCTGCCGGCGGATCAGGTGAGTTTGAATTGTCAGTCGCTAAAACAAGAGCCAACATTCTCAAATGTGTATAGTTACGTATCACTGGTTAGCGATTTCAGCCATTAAGTTTTCACTGAGTACAAGCTGATTGCTGAAGCTTCAGGAAGAAAACATACTCTCATTCTGCAGTTTTGGGTCTTCCCCGTTTATACTGTCTGCGTTAACTGTAAAAAAGTAAGCACACTTGGATAGTGACAATGTGGACACTGTTTGGGCGCAGTGTCTGAAAATAAGAGTTCTTTCGGACAGACTCCGTACATTCGCTAAACAGAGTTCGTTCAGTCGGACTCTGTACACGGAGTCTTGTTGAAGCTTCGGGTATTGGTGAAGCATCTGCTCTGTCCGATTAATACACGGGGGATTTGGGGCCGCGAATCACCACACCAATGGTGTTCTTCTACATAAGTAGACTCGACCCTGGAAATGGGCCTGGGTTTTTAATAAGCCATTGAAAAGCATTGAAAATAGTTATACCTGAGCTATCGATCAGAGGCGTAGCCAAGATTTCATTTTGAAATGGTACAAACCTCGTGTAACTTTTTGGTGAGTGAGTTCTTGGTCAGCGACGAATCAAAATTTTTAACCGCCATGGATCTAGCAGGTTATTATAAAGCATGTTTAAATATACTCTTTGCACCTTCTACTCTATCACTCTCCTTGTATAACCCAACCACTTCAATGCCAGCCGGGTGTTCCTGGGGTGGGCTGAGAGGCTTAATAGTAAGTCTCTCCCTAGTAAGATTTGGGCATGTCACGGTGCTCAGCAACTCATTCAACGGGAAATGCGCAGAATGAGCGTAGCTTAGCTTGATTTCAATAAATACATTAATACAAATAAACTTTGAGAATAAATTTGTACGAGGGCATATGGATAGTAAAAGTTACAGAAACTAATTCTACGCATTTGATGAAGCTAATATTCCTGCTGCGGCTACGATGTATTGTTTGCATATAAAGCAACTTTCAGGGTACGCGAAACAAGGCAATGAAAGAAAGTATCGTCCTGACTACATTTCTCGTCTGATTTTAAGCCATTACTCCAAGTTGGACTGAAGAAACTACTGTTCTCTTTGACATGTATATTTTGTTTAATTTGAACGCTGATTTTGGTTGTATTTGTATCTAATATATGCAGGCTTACTTATGTGAATAAAAATTTCAGTATAACCCCCTCTTACAACTGATGAGTATGGGCCATGAGCCAATTAGAACTAGCTATGTGCGAAAAATTATACACAAAATATGCAAAGTTAATAATTACTAGTCGTATAAGCATAAAATGTACACAAGACTTCATAGCCTTCTCGGGTTCGAGCGTCGCGCCCCGATTTATAGCTGAGTAGTGATGGTAAATGCCTTCCACCCGAGTATTCCTGGTTTAAGATGCTAGACTGAAAGTATGTCTCAGGTTGAATTTAACATATTCTTCTGAGAAAAAGAGGTATATTTTGCAAACAATTTTCAATCACTATCTTACATAGAGTTTATGCGGACATTACGTCTAAATATATTAACTACTCTAAATAAGATTTGACATTAACGGCGGCACTGCTGTACGCGATTTTCTTGCGTTTCTCAATCCCAGTCATGTAAAATGAAATAAGAATCATAATGGCATAGGTACTTCTGTCAAGAGTTAACTTCAACTAGCCTTTACCTAACTAAACAATTTATTAAAGCAACTTCAAGACAAATCTTACATTCATGGCGGTTTTGGTAATCACGACAGCATAAGATGAGCTTCGATACTGATGAGGGTGCAACCGAAAATATAAAATACCGGAACCGGAACCGGAGGCGGAACCGAAAAATAAAAATGCTTGTCACCGAAAAATTTATTTTTAACGCTATTTTATCGCTTTTAGTGCTGTAAACACACCATTTAGAATGCCAAAAGAAGGAGGCCTGTGGGGCTCATCCCCCATCTTTGGAAGAATTGCGCCCCTGGAAATATTTGAACGATGTTAGTAAGTCATCAGAAACCCTGCCCCTTCTGAAAAACCCGAGTTTAATAGCGATTATAAAATTTCTAAATGACAAAAAATACACAAAACGCTTCAGCTGATAAAAACAATATCCATAAAGCGGCAGATTCAGAAATTTGTAATGGCGGATATCATGTTGGTACTAAATAGCAACACAAAACTTTGGATTTGATTTCATAAATGTCGAAAGGCAAGGCCCAAGAAGGCTCCTGTGGTTCAGACCGTGCTATACAGTTCGCCTTGAGTCTTTATATCTGCGTTTTTTAAATCTATTAACCCTCACCGGTTTTGTGACCAATATGTCACTTTCAAGTTCCTTTAACATTTGAACATTTCTAGCTATCACACAGCCGTCTATGCTTATAGACCATAAAATTGCTGCTTAAACAATAATTGTTTCCGGAAAGTATTTTGACATTTTTTGACTTTATTTCTCTAATAATATTTTCGATATAAAATATGCACAACTGGTTATCATAGATTGAACGTATTTTAAGTGTTACAAAATTAGTCAGAGCTGATTTTTATGCCAAAAATGTATGCTGCTGTGTTTTTGACACTATTTTGGTCAATAACAAATGTTAGCTGTCACAAAAGCAAAAGCTTGAAAATGCCACACCTCGACCACATAGAAAAGTACGGGTATTTACGAAATGCTGAGCAATTTTACACTTTTACTGTACCGAGCCGAACAAGAGGGGGCGTAATATTTAGGGGATCATCATTTTGAGTTCCAATCAATAGGAGCCCGTATCCTTAATAACGGCACGTGATCGGATAGAGTCTCTAAACCCTAAATCAGAGTTCATAAATGTCAATTATACCTAATTGTAGCGCATAAAATGACTCCAGGACCAAATAAATTTTGAGTTCGAAACTTTAAAGCAGACTTAAGTTTTGAAAGTATATTCCAAAGTATATTCCTAAGTATAAAACCTTGCATTATCGCTGTAGACATTTTAGTCTTGAAAATTCAACAAAGTAAAGTCTTGAAATTTCCAGACAATTTTTTGTGTAGTGAATAATGAACTTCTGAATTTAACAAATTTTTGGTATCTGATTTACACTAAGTCGAATTAGCCCTCCACTGCCACAATGACGGGCACAGCAGTAGCATAATTCTAAGCTAAACAACCTACAGGTAAATCTAAGTCTTAGCGCAACGCTAAATATAAAACTCATTCTGTTGAAGCCTCACGGGATACATGAAGAAGTATAACGACAATTCGTCGCGCGAAAACTTGTAACCCGAAATCCCATCGATTGGATAATTCGTCGCCCATCATTATTCTTAAAAGGATTAGGCTTAAAATTATACTTAGGATTATGCTTCGATTAATTCATAAGCTTTAAGGCACTGTTGGGCGACAAGTTGTCAAGCGATGTCGTAGACTCACATGAAGGACCCTAAAAGTAAACATGGCCGCTCGCTGATGCAGAAAACTGCGTTACCACGCCCATGATGGTCATTTATATACCGTTTTGAAGGCACAACGACAAATTGTATTTAAAAGTAGTTTACCCCCAGATACGTTGGTAGTTGCTCCAAACCCTGTATATATATAGAATATGCAATTGCGAACCAATATTTTAGATTGTATCGTAACTTAGGGTCAGGGACCTATAAATTCGTTTCAATAATGACAACGATAACGGCAAAACAAGAAAGATTGCGTTGTTGCAAAAAACCAGTTGAATACCGAAGTTTGAAGCAAATGTCACGTAATGCGGTCAGTGCTTTAAGAAAAGTAAGTGAATTAATGTTGGATTTGTTGAAAATTTCTGTATATATTGAAGTTGGAGCAAAACAGCAAATTGTTTATTGATCACTAAAGTTGAAATACCTTTAACCCTTTTGTATTCTTTATATGAGAAATGATAAATTGTTTTAATTATTATCCGATATACGATGCTAAAGCATGCATTAAGTGCTGGTTTTGTAGTATTAATTAGAATATTAGGGTTGCACTAAGTTAAAAAATGTTTGTCAACAAATTGATGTGATGTGCCATGCGCCAATATAGTGAGTTGCGGTACGTTGCCGGACGACCGAGTACATTATTAAAATAATGGGAAAATATACTTTGACACTGGCGGAGTTAAATTTGACTCAGTTTGTGTAGTCAGGAAAAGCCTGTTTCCGAGAGAGTCAATTTGACTCCCCATTTTTTACAGTGTAGCGCTACCCTTATACACCCATCTAACTGGTATATGATTATAATGATCTAAGTTGTGTTTTAATATATATTCTTGATTTTGCTTGACTTAAAGTCATGTTATACTTTGATTAAAATTAAATATGTCTGTTAGCATGTGAAAATATTTCTAACCAAACGTCATGTGACATTTTACGTTTTTAGAAGGCAAGCTATATTGGCGACAAAATAACGCCGCAACGGCTACATTTTGAATATCTAGACAACTGGTCAATAGACGGTACATCTGATCCCGCGAGCAATTCAAATTCAAATATCCTCAAACCTTTTACTCAATGGTTTGCGCTTCGAAAGTGTACTTTAAATTTTCAATCATCATCGCGGTTATGTTCACAATGCTGCACCAACAATGAATTTACTGCAAGTTCATTACGAGGTCGAATACATGATAAAATAGTCGACGTATTATCGCCAGTGTCAAGGTAATGACAATCTAAACTAATAGTTTGTTGCACTTAGGCTTCATGTCAAAAATAAAACAATATTTTAAACGCTTTTCGTGTTACAAATAGATTCTATTGAACCGTTTGTTGAATGAATTTAGAAATTCTAAACTGTATTGCTAGATTAGCAAAGCGTCGATGTACTAAAGTAGACAACAGCCTGCTGGCGTTTGTGATGACGTTATTTTAATATCAATAGAAAGCGGTTCTCGCAACTGGTAAACGTTTTGTATTTTTGAACCGGTTCCTAATACAGTAGCATACTCAGGTTCAACTCATAAATGTGTTTTAGAAATATTTTAGTACCTGACGACCATTGTGTCTAAGATTCGAATTGAACCAATGTAAATTTTGCTAATTATAATTTAAACTTTACAGTATAATCTGTAGTTTCGGAAGGAAAATACGTTTGCAAATGTCATACTCATCAATCTACACCTTTACCGAAATATACGCTTCTAATATTTCTAACTTTAAGATTAGGCCTATCGCAGAATAGTAGACTGTTCGACGCTATGGCCAATGTAAAGAATAGTGGCGGAACTGTATTATAAGCATATTCCTATAAGCCTAAGCCTAAGCGTAAGAATGAGCAGATTTCTACGCCTAAGCGTAAGCCTAAGCCAAGCATAAAATTAGTCTAAAGCTTAAGCTTACTCTATTTCAGTCCCACAGAAAAACGTTCCGCCCCTGATTTTCAATGGGCCGATGCTTTAAACCTTCAACTAAACATTTATTTAGAACATCGTCAAAAAGACCAATATCAGGTACGCTATCAGAAACGTCATACTGTAAAACAACAACTGGCAACAGGCAAAAGGTCAATGAAAATGATGACATTGAAATTACGATTTAAGAATAACCAAATAACAAATACCCAAGTGTGTACTGTAATGGCCCGAATAAGAGGGAGTAATAAGAGGGGGTCCCTGTTTTGAGTCCCAATCAATACGAGTCCGTATCTCTAATAAGTTTCCGTATTAAGCTGATGAAGTCACTAAACCCTAATTAGAGTCCATAAATGCCAAGTATCCGTAATTGTCGAGCATAAATTATATACTCCAGGAACAAATAAAGTTGAGTTCGAAACTTTGGCCCATGTAAAGATCGGGGCGGAACGTTTTTCTGCGGACTGGAAAGTGTAAACTTAAGCTTTAGACTAATTTTTGCTTGGCTTAGGCTTAGGCATAGACTTAGGTTTAGGAGTATGCTCATTCTTACGCTTACGCTTAGGCTTAGGCTTAGGAATATGCTTATAACACTGTTCCGCCCCTTTTCTTTACATTGACCGAAACTTTAAAAAGCGTACTTAAGTTTTGAAAGTAACATTCCAAAGTATAACCTTGCATTATTGCTCAAGCTTTTGATGCAGTGCAAAAAAAACGCCTAATTCAACGAATAGTTGCAATACCGGATTATCAGAAACGAAGGGTGACGGAGGGCAGATTGAAAATGAATAACAGACCGTAGCCGAATAACAGGGCGTGGGTACCCTCTGGAGTTGCCAAATAATTATTAGCCCCATCTTATTTGGATCACTACGATATAGAGATTTGTTTTTCACCGTTAAAATGGCTGAAACTAGATATGCTGCCAGATTCAAATATTGTAAACTTCCTCGTGCGTCCAGTTAAAACATTTAAATGAAAAAATTAGGTCAAGTCTAAGTATAAGGTTCTTTTTCGATTATTTGCGCCAATCACTAGTGAGCATACTTTGAGCTAATCTTTACAGGTATTTTATATTATTCAGTAAACTATTATATACACAATCTGAGATTTATTTGGATACAAATGGCATTAGTAATTTTATGCTCTGGTGCCCGATGGCTTAAGGGTGGTATACTTTTTGCAGCTACAAGTAGGTATATAAATTCTGTTCACAAACTGTTATACGGTGCCATATGCGATACATTGTGAGTTGATTAATTAACTCAAAATGAGTTCAATCAATTCAGAACTGTGAGTTCTGAAAGACCTAATCCAAAACTCAGTAATTCAATTCATTTTTAATTAAAATTAATCCTCTAGAACTAACAATCCAGTTTACGTCAGTTGAAATATGATATCACAGACGGCATGAAAATAGTAAAAACAGTACAGCGTCACCCAAAATTGGTATTCGTTTTTGATTTTGCTTTCAAAGAAGAAATAAAATCGCTTCGTGTATTAAGTGTCTCAAAATTTGTTTGCAACCATTGGCACATTTTCACTGACATAATTTTATTAAACGACGCAACTTTAATGAAACCACAATTAATAGCGTTGCTGAATTTGCATAAACATTTTATAAAAATTTGGTTGTTTACCGTTATCTGCCCTCAACCGGTGTTAACCGGAAAATGATCTGATCTCGAAAGAATTCCCATCATTGGAATTTACAAAAACCAAAGAAAATTTACCGGAGCCGGGGACTGACTTTAGGTTTCACATCACGCTATGCGTTAATGCGATGATTTTGAAAATTTACACGCGAAAATCGTAAAGTGTAGCGCATGGTTTGGCTTTGAGCAAACTACTTTGCACACAGTTGATTAAAAGGCTAAAAGCTCTTGTTTTTATGCCAGTCGTTGAGTATTCATTAATGCATATTGATAACGAGTAATGTTGTATTGATTTCTATTTCCAAGTAGAATAGAAACAGCTGATTGGTCAAATCGGTGGCAATTTGCGAATGCAAGGCGGTTGCTGCGAAAATTACACAAGATTGGATATTCTTTCCAAACGCCGGATCCCATGCATTTCGCTTCAAGTGCGCACAATACCCACCATTTCAGTACGTGTTGCTAGAAATATACTCGTTATTAACATTTGCAGGCAAACTATGCATTGAGAGGTATCATGGGCGGAGGATTTTTCTGCGGGACTGCAATAGAGAATGATCAAGCAGACTGTTTTACTTTAGACATAGCGTAAACTCATTCTTAAGTTTAAGCTAAGGCTTAGGTCCAGAAATATACTATACTGCTGCTACGGCCATGTTCTTTACATTGGCCCGCTTGTGGCATTGCATAGTATTAGAGTACAAGTATCTCGTACTTTTACATCTCGAGTCGCAAAAATCAGTTGCGCTCCGCCGGGCACAGTATCTTCGGTGCCTTTCGAAGGCTCAAGTGGCAGGAATCGAAACATTGCAGGATACGTTGTTGCAGTAATTCCAATGAAAAGTTTTCCCAGTGTTGACATTTGAGGGTAAAATTCGCCAATTTTCATTCGCTCTCGAATTGCTGTGACATTTTCTTTTAATCAAATTATAAAAATATATTCGCAACGAAAGAATAAATTTCAGATTATGGTAAGTTTTCTTTACGATCGGCGCTTCGTTTTTAAGCTGCATTTTGTTTAGATAATTACTGTACACAATAGCCGATAACGTTTTACCATAAGTGTATGCTTGTGAACACATTGTGTATCGAAAAAAAAAATTCACCAAAACTGCATTGCAAATTCCAGTTACCCGCAAGGTCTACGGCCAATGTATACTTGACTACCGTCCCAGCTAAAAATTGATTGCTCTTGTTTACGGTTTGATTTTGGGATTTTGAATTTTGTGATTTCAAAAGAATTAATTGCAAGCAATTCCTTTGGCTCATTCATAGGCCTTTGATTTAGGATTACGCAATCGTTTGGCTAGCGATTAGGTCTAGGAATTGGCAAGGCTTTATCGGGCTTGGGCTCAGGATTATGAATTTGGCTTTTGTAAAACATAGATTAAATCTTAAATGATCCTCAGGCTAAAATATTAGGCTTTGGCTTAGGCTCAGGCAAATGCTTAGGCTCGGGCTTAGACTTAGGCTTTTGGAGCATGCTGTTTTTGGTTAAGCATAGATTAGACCATAGGTAAATGGCATAGGCTTATGTTAAAAATGGCCTTGGTTTAAACTTAGATTACAACCGAAACGACCCACTGGTTAAATCTTAGGCTTAGGCTTAGGCTTAGGCTTGGGTTTAGGTTTAGGCTAGGGCTTTAGGAGCAGGCTTTGGTTTAAACATAAATTAGATCTTAACTGCCCCTTTGACTAAACCATAGGCGTAGGCTTAGGCTTAGGCTTGGGCTTAGGCTTAGGTTTAGGCTTGGGCTTAGGTTTAGGCCTAAACTTTAGGAAGCACCCCACATTCGACCATATTTTGAAATCCCAAAATTTCACATTCGACCATATCCAGATCCAGAAATCCCAAAATCCCACCATCGACTATATCCCGAAATTCTAAAATCCCAGAATCCCACATTCGACCATATCCCGAAATCGCAAAATCCCACTTTCGACCATATCCCGAAATCCCAAAATCCAAAAATCTCTCCTTCGATTATATCCCGAAATTCCAAATTCCCAAAATCCCACTTTCGACCATGTCCAAAAATCCCAAAATCATATATGAAAGAATTATTTCATAGCAATAATTATCCTTATAAGTCAAATTAATGAGATGTTAATTTTATTTTGTGCCCGCCATGTGGAAATTGGAAGACTTTTTCCAACTACGGTTTTGCTAAAAATCAATTAAACGTAAAATGAGAAAATCAAAGCATGGCAGGTATTAACATATTTTATAAACTTTATATGGAAGATGAAACTTTCATTTTAGAGTGAAAATTACTACTAGCGAACTTTAAAAGTGTAGTGTTAGGAAATTGAAACGGTTCTTAAAAAAGATTAGAAAACTGATGAGATTTTTTTAAAATTAAAAGTTCTCTTCAATTAATTTTTGAACCACTGAAACATGAAATCACAACGGAAGTGTAATTTAGAAATTACTTCAATCGGACTTCAACTCATCTATATCGATTGACTAGACTTGCTAAAAATTGGTAGTGGAGACAAATTGAAACAGTTTCCAAATTCAATTAAAAATTGCAACCTTTTTTCAAAAGCGTGGTTGGAAAATGGCGTCTCCGAATTGCACATGGCAAGCAGAAAATATAGTGGACGACGCATTATTCATCAACATTTGCTGAATTGATGAATTTTTTGCTTATGTTAGATATTTATTGCAGTCTGCCAATTTTTTCACAAAAAATGGTACCAGGATTCAGAATGAAGCGATGTTTCTTTGCAAAAACTTGCATCTGCAAGTACTTCATGCAGGTTGTGTTTCAAGTTCTCGCCGCAAAAACTTGTATGTGTGAATATTAGGCTTAACACATTGACACTAAAACAGCGTTACAACTAACGCTGAGAAAGCGCTTATTAGGCGTCTTGCAACATAAGCTATTTATTTCAGGGTTTTTCGCTCCCATATATACGTTGTGAAAAATATTTTAAAGCGAAAAGTGTTAAAAATAGTGTTTTATTTTTGACACGATTTGTCTTCTCAAATGCACAGCTGAGTTACAGCAGCACTAGACATTTTTTAATTGTTGCTTAATCCCGGACCCAATATTTGCATATCAGTACTACACAAATTTCTTACGATTTGAGCAGACAGACGATGTATCACCGTACCACACAGCTTTATGCTCTAACAGCATTTCTGCAAGCACTAATGGCTTCCATCGAAAATTACTGAGTCGTTTAAAATAGCTTGGATAATTGTCAAAGGCAAAACGTCGCAGTTCGACGGACGGAAAGTCTCGATTTAACGTTTGTCGATTGGCTGAAGTTAAACCCAAGTCGAAAACGGTGATGTTTAGTTGATTCTGGTTTTTCGAACATGAGGTGAGAAATTTGTGCTGAGCTTCCTAAAATCCAAATAGCAATTGAGCTGGTTTGCTTAAAGAGTCGGAACGGGTTGTTGTTCTGTTGAAGCTCTAAATTTGGATACCTGTAAATACAAATGTGTATCAATTAAGCGTTAAAAATTTAGCATCTGATAATTATAATGAAGTTGACCACTTTGAAGGGCGTTGCGTTCGCCCGCGGGACAACAATAGACAAGGAGTGCAGCAGCACACTTCTACGCCAATACCTTTTTGAGTTGGCCGGGACAGTTTCGAGCCTGTGTTTCCGCTAGATCGGTTGGAATAGCTTTGAACCTGTGTCTTCATTGGTCCAGCGGGAACAGTTTTGAGCTCAAGCTTCGGCTTTAGGACCACTGTAAAAAACAGGAGCGTAACAGTATTATACGCTTAGTCCTAAGCCTAAGCCTATGCCTAATCATAAGCCTAAGAATGAGTTTATTCCTAAGCCTAAGCCTAAGCTTAACCGAAGCAAAAATAGTCTTAAGCTTAAGCTTATTCTATTATAATCCCACAGAAAAAACGTTCCGCCCCTGATCTTTACATGAGCCGCTATAGGATCAGGCTTTAGAAGTTAGGCAGACATATAGTTAAGCATTGACCTAGACCAAAGCTGAAGCTCAGGTTAAAGCTCAGGCGTGCGCTTACACACAAAATGTAGGCCTACTGTAGTGACCCGTAAATGGGGGAATGACATTTATTTGGCCTCTCCAGATGGAACCATCTGTTATTTGGTTACGGACTTTTATTTATTTTTACCCCGCCGTCCGCCGCCCTTCCTTACTGATATATCTGGTAATGTAACTATCCGTTGAATTAAATGTTCGTCTTGTATCAAAAGCTTGAGCGATTATGTAATGTTATACATAGAGATGCACTTTCAAAACTTAATCATACTTTAAAGTTTTGAGCTCAACTTTATTTGGTCCAGCAAAAACGTAGGCTCGAAGCTGAATCAGAAAAAATATATTTATGAGTCTTTACTGTCGCACGGCGGGCCTATTACTGTCTCGCCGGTAAATGGAACGCCCTTCAGTGTAACATTGACCAATTTTAATGTAGTTTTGAAGCACCTTAAAGTGATTTGATGACATTCCAGTGACCAATTGGGGTAAAGATTGAAAAACAACGCTGTCTTCCGTTTTTTGAATCGATTCTTCATCCAATTGAAACTTTTTCAAAACCGGAATCCAAGACGAACTGAACGATAACTCCGCGTATTGTGTTGTATTGAATGACGTTACGAAACTGTATCGCGTAACTGAGTCTGTATCTAAAACAAATAATATCAGAAACTATAAATATTGGTTATTTAAAGTTTAACGCTGCGTTAAATGATTTCGTTATCGATTTATAGCTGAACGTCGTTAAAGCCCTTTGCAATTCTAACGGAAGAAATATGTAATGGCGCTCCAAGTTAAGTGGGTGTGAAATACCTGCAGTATGTGCATAATACAAGAACGATCCTTTATTCGCAAACACATATAAAATTGAAACAAACGATGAGTAGACTGCATCAAATATACGTCAGGAACGGTAGACATCTTGATTTGGCACAAATGTAAGCTATTTTTTCCAAACTCAACATATATTTTGTGTGTTTGACATGATTTTGGCACTTTTGTAGTTTCCCCCTATCACTACACAAATGTGGGGGGGGACAGATTTTCACTTGTAGTAAAACATAAAAATGTTTTGTTTCCCGTTTTAATTACTAGTTTCTAGTGCGAAAATTTTTCGTCAATTTTGCGTTATGTTTTTCAGATAGGCTGCCTCCCATTTACTTCCTGCAATTTGAAGGTATACTACTCAGGATAAGGTGCTACTGCGCTTAAACCCCATGTACTAAGCATTCTATTATTGAAAGAGCTAAAATTACTGAAATAGTTTTTAACTATTTTGGCAGGCGCCAGCCGACCATCCTGCGTAGTATTTTTGAAATCGCAGGGGGTTCAGGGGGGGCGGCAGCCTCCGTGAAAATGAAATTGTTGTGGAGGTGGGAAACTTTTCCACTGTAGAGGAAAAACTACAACAGTGCCTTGATTTCTTGTCTACCTTTTGTACAGTTGCTTTCCGAAGTGTTTATGTTTAGCAACATCGATGTTGATAATCGATTTGGTAAATGTAGCTTGCTGAAACTAAACTATTTGATTCGTTTGGTGGTATTTATTAATAAACATGCGAGGAAAAGAGAATAAGTTAACAGACACCCTGCTCTTAAACAATCGAAAAACATCAAGATTTAGATATGTTTTGAACTACGGCAGCTCAACTTGACTTTTTTATTTCTTATTCCAAACCGCAAAAAAGAAGATGATAAATTAATGCAATTTGGTTTGTTAAATCTTAAATTGAAATTAAATTAATATTAGCAAAAACATGATTGTGCAACTGGCATGTGCAAGTCTGGTCACAATGCAACTTTGAAGTTCTGGCAGCTGCAAAATATTCACTGCACTTCGTGCTATTTAATGTAATTCACACCAGTGAACGCAGTTGCAAGTCGCTTGAACTTCTTGCACATGCAGTTTGATTGGTCAATCACAATGTTCATTGAAAATCCTTGCAACTACAAGTATTTCGTGTAAGTTACAGCTGCGAGTTCTCGCAGGAAAATCTTGCACGTGTGAATTAGGCTTAATGCTAAAAGTTCCTATTGCCTTTTAGAGTGCACTAATACGCGACAATCGAAATTAAACATACATATATAGGATTTATAGGAACCCAGTTTAAACTGGTACTCAGGTGAAAACAATCCGCTATCTTGATTGATTACAATTATATAGAAAATACAGCACATTCTTAAAAATATGAGGCAGTTATGCTTTCTTCCACTATAAACTTACCCTCTCGAAATGAAACATAACATAAATATTACTGTGCATAAACCAACGAGCTTAATCTTTTTATTTAGTAACTTGTACAACATATGTGCTTCAGTAGTAAGGTAGAAAAATTCGTTTAATTTTGTAATGTTTGCCGTAAACAATCAACCAAATCCTCAAAATCCTCACTATAAAGATTAAAAACTGTCATTTTCTATAACCAGATGCTGCATTTCGGCTGTTAAAATGACTCTCTACCCAAATCATCTTTTATTTCACTTCATTATATTTTGCGAAACGTTCCTCATACTTGGTGTCTAACGCACAATCTAAGGATTTACTTCTTTAAGAAGTATGTTTGTTTATAGAATAGCCAAGGTGTGCTGTAGTTTGCCAAAAAGTCCCCATTTTGCTTTTAGGGTTACGCTATACTTGATGTCCGTTGTTGTCCGGTGCTGTTCGTCACTGTGCGTCACTCGTACGGCGCCGTCCGTCACTGTGCGTCACTCGTACGGCGCCGTCCGTCACTGTGCGTCACTCGTACGGCGCCGTCCGTCGCTGTGCGTCACCCGTGCGGCGGCGTCCGTCACCATACGTTGTTTTACGTGAGTTATTTGCGTACGATACGGTACGATGACGGACGGCACCGGACGGCACCGTACGGGGTGACGGGTGGAGCCGCACGTCAAAAAAGTGTAGCGCAACCTTAGTGTCATGAGAACGCAAATGTTTTGCATGACCGACTTCGTACGCTAGAAAAGAATTCGCACGATATGATACGAAAACAGTGGAATGCTAGGTACATACTCTGTATATATTATAGCTTTAACTTAATTAAAATTCAGGTCAAAACTCTGAACGGCATACTTTAGCCTGCCATATTTAAAAATGTATGCTTTGGCTGGCAAATAGTCGATTGAAAGAAAAGTGTCCAAAAGTTTTCCATAGATCAGCACTTTGTGATAGTTATTAACTGATCAATGTTACACACAATGTGAAGACGAACAAAAACCGAAAGGTGGTTTGTATAAAAGGTTTATGCTCGAAGGAGCACATTTGCTTGCCGTGTTTCAACGACATCTTAACAATGTGTATATGATTTTGTCAAAAAGTCTAACAAACTGTATGTTTAGGTCTTCCGTGTGCTCAAATCAAAACGCGCTAATGAATTGAAAAATTAAACAGTAAGAATTCTATTAAAAATACACCAAAACACACAGAAGTTTCAAAAATTAAGGTATATACCACAGGTCAATAATTAAGCTCACGAACTGAAAAGAGTAAGTGTGGGGCGTAAACAAGGTGGCATATAGGGGATAGGTATACCCGCAAAGTATAAATATTTTTCCCTCGCTACTCTCACTTGCAAAAAAGATTTCACATTGAATTGTGACTTCCCAAAATAAATCGCTTCAACGACCATGAACAACTGCGAAAACTGCAACCGACATTTCTCAAAAACCACAATGATTAGTGTTCTGGTAAACAAAAACGACGAGTGTGCAAATTTGGAAAAACTGCTGTAAAGAAAATGAGATTCTACAAGAAGAATAGAGCAAACGTTGGAATAAAAAATTAAAAATTAATTTTGGTTGTGTTGAATTAAAAATGTTTGTTATAATTTATTAAAAACACACCACATCATATTGGTGAGCCCGACGTGATGTCGAGGGCTAATCGCAGGTATGCTTCAAAAAACGTAAACGTTATTATGACACGATTCCTAATGGCAGTTATCGCTATTGTGTTCAACAGTCCTTCTCAACGTGCTTACAAATCTGACGCCCCCGCTTGGTATTCAAGCGGATTTTTGGCGATATCACTACGATTTGCCCAACCAACAGCTTTAGTTAGATTGCAGCGACATTATTCACGAACTTTTACAAATGATTTGTTAAATTTCCGTGTGGTATGCGGAAATATGACGCAAAATCACGCGACACAACTACGTTGGTTATTAATATTGTCTGGTAACGTTGAATTAAACCCAGGTCCAGAAGATTTGCGTACTCTAAGCAAACAAACGTTAGAATTAGTCTTACAAACACTTAATGAGGACGATCCTGATTTTGCAATGCCACAAACTAAACGACTTATTATTGAATATTTAGAAAATATGTATGCAACTGCGGTTAGGCTCGCCTTAACTATTGTTCGAAAATTAAATAACTGTGGCTCTGAGTTAACAGAGAACAACAAACCGTTAAAATTGCCAGACTTTTATGAAAAAGATACATCTGTTTGGTTTGAACAAATTGAACAATTAATGGTGAATTGCACCGATGAAGTAAAAAAGCAGAGTCTAATTCGTGTCCTTCCCACAAGTGTCATTTTCGACAGTGGTTCGAAATTATCTGACGACTACGCAACAATTAAAAATTGCATTGTGGCGCATTTCTGTGACAGTTAAGAACAAAATTTACGTAAATTACTAAGTGAACAACAGCTTGGCGACCGCAAACCGTCAGCACTTTTACGTCAACTCAATCGCTTAGCGCCTAACAATGGTAATCTTGTTCGTATGCGTTTTCTTGAACTGTTGCCTGATACTGTTAGAACTGTTTTAGTTTCTCTTGATAGTGTTTCTCTTGAGAAATTAGCAGAAACTGCAGACAAAATTGTCGAACATATTCCAATTTCAAGTCAAGTGAACAATATTAATTCGATTCAGTCTATTGATACAAACAAACAGTTAGAAATAATGAACCAACGAATAAATGAGCTCTCAGCTCTTGTTTGTGCATTAACAAGCAGATCAAGAAGTATATCACAACACAACAACCAACGAAGTTCACGTTCAAGATTGCGCAGTTCCAGCACAACTCGGAGACGATACAATCCCGATGGCAAATTTTGTTTTTACCATTTTAAATTCGGAAAAGAAGCTCGTAAATGCGTATCTCCGTGTAGTTGGATAGATCGAAGTAATGTTGCAGACAACGGACCGGGAAACCCAAGCGCTCCGCTTCAGTAGCGGCATACAGCGGAGTAAGCACAATATTTCTTGCCGCACCCGAAATTGGTAAATTTCTGGTAGATAGCGGTAGCGAACGCAGTTTTTTACCATTACAGTTTGGTAACAATGATGTAAAGCGCCAATTTCTGCGACATGAACGTTTTAAAACTGCAAACGGCGGCGATAACGTTCACAATTATGCCACTAGCGCAAACGTTCAAGTGGAATTTTGTTATAGCAAACGTTTCATTACCGATTCTTGGTTACGATTTTCTCAGTCATCACAATTTATTAGTCGACTGCAAACGGAAAGTTTTAGTACCAGGATCAAATAAAAATTTACAACCATGTCAAAGTTCAACGGAACGCAATGATAACACTTGGTATGTTTGTACAATTCAACAAAATTCGCAGGTAAAAAATAACAATCGTGTGATATTAGAACTAACAGCAAAATATGCAGAAATTTTTAAACCAATTTCTTGTAACCAAGAAATAACACATAACGTTGTGCACCATATAGTTACACAAGGCCCTCCTTGCTGGTCTAAACCGCGCAGACTATTTGGCGAAAAGTTAGAAATAGCAAAGTCCGTTTTTAAAAAACTTGAACAGCAAGGTGTTATTTATCGCGGAGAATCTCCTTGGGCATCTCCATTGCATATGGCACCAAAAAATGATAAGTCATGCCCATGGAGACCATGCGGAGATTACAGAATACTAAATACACAAACAATGCCTGACAGATATCCAATGCCTAATATTGCTGGCATTACCAATTCACTTCGCAACTGCACTTTATTCTCAAAATTAGATTTAGTATCTGCGTTCAATCAAATACCTATAGCTTTAGAAGATCAACCTAAAACGGCAATTACTACACCCTTTGGTTTATTTTTATATCGACGTATGCCATTTGGCCTTCGCAATGCATCTGCTACATTTCAAAGGCTAATGGACTCAATTTTGCAAGATTTACCAACGCTAAGGCATACATGGACGACATTTTAATTGCTAGTACAAACGAAATTGAACACTATAAGCATCTAGATGCTGTATTCGAGCGATTAAAGCAATCAGGTTTGCGACTCAAGCCTGAAAAGTGTAAATATTTTTGCGATAAAGTCAATTTTGTCGGAATTGAAATTTCACCTAATGGCATTCGTCCAATACAGGGCAGAGTAAAAGCTATCCAAACTATGGAAATTCCTACCACAGTTTCAGGCATAAAACGATTCTTAGGAATGGCTGGTTTTTATCTTTCTTCCTATTACAATATCGGATATCATTTTGTCTGCATGTTTATCGCTATCATATTCAAAAATTTGAATTATCTGTTATCCTAATGTGACATTCACTGTTTGTACTTTAATATCATACGATATTCGAAATATTGTCCGTCAGTGTCATGACATGTTTGAAAATGTCTACAATGCTGTGGTAAACTAGCATGAATGTCCTGTTGAATATCATATGATACTAAAATTTGAAGTTTGAATCATTTGTACTTACTGTAGTGACCCGAATAAGCGAGGGGTAACAATAGGGGTCCCATTTTGAGTCCCAATCAATAGAAGTCTGTGCCCATGTTACTATAAAGACCGTCCCAATTTCACGGGACAGAAATATACCCGGAGTGCACAGTTATGCGCTCCTGTTTACATATGCACAGGCAGATATATTTACGCAGGATATATAATATATACCAGTCGTAGTGGGACTACATTTATTGAGCGAAGCTCGAACACACGTAAGCAATTAAGGTAATATGCAAATTAGTATTAGCTAACTATTAATTTATCGGTTTTGGAGGTTTGTAAGCAATTTGCTCAGATTCATCGCACTCAAAAACCCTTCAGCCACCCTAATAATTTTTGGAATAATTTTAAAAGTCCTAATTTTGTCTTGTTAATTAAGCTAATATGCAAATTAGCTATTAGCTAACTATTAATTTATCGGTTTTGGAGGTTTGTAAGCAATTTGCTCAGATTCCACGCACTCAAAAACCCTTCATCCACCCTAATAATTATTGAAAAAATTTAAAAAGTCCTAGTTTTGTCTTGTCAATTAAGCTAATATGCAAATTAGCTATTAGTATCGGTTTTGGAGGTTTGTAAACAGTCTAAGCAGATTCCTCCGACCCAAAAATCCTTTAATGCTAAAAGTCCCAACTGTCCCATCTGTTCCAAGTATCCCAACTGTCCCATCTGTCCCAACTGTCCCAGCTTTCCCATCTGTTCCATTTGTCCCAACTGTCCCAACTGTCCCAACTGTCCCATCTGTCCCAACTGTCCCAACTGTCCCATCTGTCCCAACTGTCCCGTCTGTCGCAACTGTCCCATCTGTCCAAACTGTCCCATCTGTCCAAACTGTCCCATCTGTCCAAACAGTTCCATCTGTTCAAACTGTCCCATCTGTCCCATCTGTCCCGCTGTCCTATCTGTCCCGACTATCCCATCTGTCCCAACTGCCCCATCTGTCCCAACTGTCCCATTTGTCCCGACTGTCCCTTCTGTCCCAACTGTCCCATCTGTCCCAACTGTCCCATCTGTCCCAACTGTCCCATCTGTCCCGTTTGTCCCAAATGTCCCATCAGTCCCAACTGTCCCGTCTGTCCTAAGTGTCCCATCTGTCCCAACTGTCCCATCTATCCCAACTGTCCCATTTGTCCCGACTGTCCCATCTGTCCCTACTGTCACATCTGTCCCGTTTGTCCCAACTGTCCCATCTGTCCCAACTGTCCCATCTGTTCCAACTGTCCCATCTGTCCCATCTGTCCCATCTGCAGTCCCAACTGCAGTCCCAACTGTCCCATCTGTCCCATCTGTCCCAACTGTCCCAACTGTCCATCTGTCCCAACTGTTCCAACCGTCCCAACTGTCCCATTTGTCCAAAGTGTCCCATCTGTCAAAACTGTCCCATCTGTCCCATCTGTCCCGATGTCCTATCTGTCCCATATGTCCCAACTGTCCCATCTGTTCCAGCTCTGTAGTAAAGTCAATACGAAGACTTATGCGGGGTTCACGTTAATCGGGGCATCTTGGGACACGTTTTGTCCCTATTAGCCTATTGGGTAACATTTTGTGTGCTAATACTCTATATCATATTCAAAAAGTCGTATTTGTCTGCTATCATCATGTGTTGGTCACGTTTTGTCCTTCAACATCACATGATATTCGACGTATTGTCAGCGATTATCATATGATATATTTTAAAATGTCTGCATACTTAAGGCAAACATACCCAAATTGTCCTGTTGAATATCATATGATACAAGAATTTGAAATTTGAATTTTTGAATTATGACACTGTTTTTCTAAGCGGTTTCGTGCTGGAAATGAATTTGCAGACGTGTATTTGGCATCTTAAGCACAGCTGTGCTTCTGCCGTCCGACTGTCCATCAATTTACTAGCACCCCAAAAGAACACTGTGCCGCTGAATATCATATGATATTCGATGTAATTTTGGAATATCATATGGTATTCGCATAAATGTCGTTCAGTATCACGTGATATACAGACTCTTGTACACATTGGTCTTCTGATGCGGGGTTCACGTTATAACTGGGGCAGTCGGGTCACGTTTTGTCACATGTTGATTCGACATCAACATAAATTTTTGTTACCATCATATGATACGGACAAGCAAAAGTCGAATATCATGTGATATTGCTATACAAAGCACGGGTATTCATGTTATCTCAGCATACAAGTGTTCGAATGTCACGTGACATAATCAGACATATTGCTGAATATCATATGATATTCCAAATTAACAGCATATTTGAAATGATATTCAAAGACGGATTTGGGGTATCATATGATATTCCATTATGTAGTTTAAGACGTATACAATCCGCTAAAATTTTGAATATTTCCTCCCAAATTCGAATTTTTCTGCCAAAATTTGAATTTTCCCGCCGAATTTTGAATTTTGGCCCAAAATTTGAATTTCCCGCCAAAATTTGAATTTCCCGCCAAAATTTGAATTTTTCCACCTGAATTTGAATTTGCCGCCAAAATTTGAATCTCCAGCCAAAATTTGAATTTCTCGCCAAAATGTGAATTTCCCGCCAAATTTTGAATTTTCCCGTCTAAATTTGAATTTCCCACCAAAATTTGAATTTCCCGCCAATTACATGACGATTAGTATCATATGATATTCCAAACCTAGTTATGCAGCTGACTCAGTAGACATTTTCAAAATGATCATACGATATTGACAGACAACGTAGGGAATATCATACGGTATTGA
Source organism: Enoplolaimus lenunculus (assembly GCA_030248215.1). Classification (NCBI taxonomy): domain Eukaryota; kingdom Metazoa; phylum Nematoda; class Enoplea; order Enoplida; family Thoracostomopsidae; genus Enoplolaimus; species Enoplolaimus lenunculus. The sequence goes on along the minus strand of JASANG010002017.1, from coordinate 88,512 downwards.
AAGACAAAACGTGACCGATACGTGATGTTAGCAGACAACCACTGTTTTTTGAATATCATATTGGGTTACATCGCAGACAAAATGTTACCCAATATATACGTGACAAAACGTGGCCCAGCTGCACCATTTATAACGTGAACCCCGCATGAGAGCGGTGGTTTGTAAGTATATCATATGCATTCGAGTTTTGTCTGTTCACCCGATATCAGTGCTCGAATTTTAACGTTGACATCGAATCAACATGGGACAAACCGTGTCCCTCCTGCCCCAGTTATAACGTGAATCCCGCATTAAGTTTACGGGTCGAAATTTTGATAAATTGGCAGCCAATGAATTTGCGAACATTATTGTTGTTGTTGTTGTTGTTGTTGTTGTTGTTGTTGTTGTTGTTGTTGTTGTTGTTGTTGTTGTTGTTGTAGTTGTTGTTTTTGTTGTTGTTTTTGTTGTTGTTGCTGCTGCTGCTGCTGCTGTTGTTGTTGTTGTTGTTGTTGTTGTTGTTGTTGTTGTTGTTGTTGTTACTGTTGTTGTTGTTGTTGTTGTTTGATGTTTGGTTACCACGGATAAAACCAATCTCAACAAATATATTGCTGTCTCATTTTCCGCTTATTCTGCGAAAATATACAGCTCCACCATTTTTCCGTTTCAAGAAGAAAGCACATTCTTGCAAGATCGTCCACATGGGAGGCATTGGGGGCTGTTTCTGCCAAAATTGTTGGTGCCCCACTCTCAAATATATTCGGGATTCACATCGTATTAAAATGATTTTTCAATACATTCCGCATCCCCTCGATCAGAAATTTTTAACTTAAAACCATGTTTTGAACGAAACCAATTCGCAGTTTTATGAAAGTTTTAAAAAGTAGTATTTGCAAGTCAGCTGTGGTTGGTAATTCCGCAAATTTCAGGCACAGAGGGGTGTGACAAGTGGTGCAGCACCAACTGCCAAAATCTACGTTCCCTTCCCCCGATGTAAAAAGCTTTGTACAATATGAAAAGAATTTGATTTGCGTCCCACTGTCCCGTTTTCCCAGTAAAACCTGTATCTTTTTTCTCTTTTCCCAGTCAAAAATTGCAGCTGTCCCGTTATCCCAGTTGCTTGGAACAGGCCTGCCCCATTTTCCCCGTTTCCAGCGAAAATTTGCAGCTGTTTCGTTTTCCCATTCGCTCAAGAAAATTCTGTCCCATTTTTCCATCTGCGTGCCCGTAATGCTGTCGACAGAAGTATATGAAAGTGCCTTGATTATACTCTTGTGTCTTCCTATCCGCGGGATCAACCTCTTTACTGTATAAGAGCAAGGATCCTCCAAGTATTGATTAAAGTTGTATCGTTTACGATTTGCACCAGAAAGCACTTAGCTAGGAACAATTTTAGTGGGCCGTTTTTACTTTCAGTTGAGAAAGACGCTCGCAGAAATTGATGCTGCAGGAGAGTTTGCCTGGAGATCAGGAGTGGTAGGTTTAGGAGTTAAGGAAATGTGAGTCACTGAAGCCGCTGGAGTATTATTGGAGTTGTGTTAAGTAGTATTATCTGGAATTTTGAGTTTAACCGGATTAATTTCGTAGTTAAATATTAGCGTAAAGTTATGTAACCGGCTGCGTCTATATCAAAGCGTTGAGGTTCCCACAAGCCGCATTGTATTACGGACGCACACACCCAAAACCTTGCAAATCCGACAATGGGTATGGTCTGGGTCTTGACTGGTCCTGTAACACGACAATACGGATTTTAGCGTCCCTAAGGCTCGTACACGAATTTAACACACGGTTTTGATACTTTTACTGGCGAGAAATACAAATGCAGAACAAATAATATAAATCACGTCAAGCCCATTAGTAGTGTTTGACGTTTTTACGATTGTTTACGATTTCTATCGTGAATAAGTTTCGGGCGACAGTCTGTACGACTGGAAAGTATAAATGCACGACAAGTCTTATGCAAACGGATAAGCCACGCCAAATTTGGCCAGATTTTTTCAGACACAGCTCGGTAATTGACACTCGAACTCGTTAACGGTACGAAAATCAAAAAATTAGAACAAATAAGAAAATGACACACACATATTACACAGTTTCCAAAGCTAATTTCCAGCTTTTGAATTATGTCGATTCCGATACTAAATAGATTATTTTACTCCAAACGCGTGAAAATTCTAACCCCGGAACTGCAATTAACTCACTAAAAATGGTTAAGCAGGTTATGCTGGCGAAATGACGAAATATACTATCTAGCTATGCTCAGGATATCGAAACTTCCAAAATAATGATATTTTACAATTGGCACAAACTGGGTAAAATGGAATGAATTGGTAAAAATGGAGAAGCACAATATAAAGAGCGCTTGGAATTTGGTAGAAAAACGGGGCTTAATATAGCAATACGATTAAAATCTTTGTGTTTGTTTCTGTTTGGATCATTTGGAAACTTCAGAGTTTTTAATTGTAGCTCCTGCAAAAACAAGTCAGCGTAAATTTTGAATTAGCAAGCTGCAGATTTTTAAGTGAACGTTCTACATCGGCAAAAACTGACATCTGTATCCTGTTCCGCTATCCGATCAAGTGTGAACTGTGAGTTAAGGATATATTGATAGCCTGGGTTTTGGATACGACACCGTTGGTTTCGGCGAATCTGAAACGGGGCCGTACGGAAGGGAATTGGAATCTCCACGGAACTCGACGTAGGCTAACCCCATAGATTCGCTATGGCTCAATAGACACGGTACGGTTTAAGGCTTTATTACAGGGAAATAAAATAGCAACACAAGTATATATACTTGGTTTCACTCCGTGTGCACGCGGTCGAGGTTCCCTGCTTACATGTTGATCCCGCTTTTCTTCTTTTCTTTCCAGACGTCCACGTTGACAATCGGGTTGTTGAAAAATTTGTCGTCGGAATGACCCATCTTGCCCCACATATCGCATTGTTTACTTGGGGGCTTTTCACCCGAACCACTGCCATCAGCGCTGGAATCTAAATTGCGTGATCTTGCACCAGACTCTGTCATTGCCCTCCTCGTTTCCTTCCAACTTACCCGCGGTGCTCTCGGATTTTCTACCGTAGTCACTTCGAAACTGGCGATCTTGCTCCGAATTCCTGTTGCAACCGTTCGGTCTATCAGAAGTAGACGCTGAACTTCCAGTTCATTCCAAACGATCGACGTAATTTTCGAATTGACGCCGCAGTTTGCGCTCCCGATAACGCAACTCCGCCAACGACTCCAACATACCCAACTGCAAACATCGTTTGTATTCTGTGCTCGCGTTGTTGATAAACGTATGACACAGCAAGTCGATCGCTTGTTGAGTATCCAAAATTGTCGCTCAGGATGCCGTTTTCAGTACGTACGTAAGCAACTCGTCAGCGTATTTTTCGACGTCGCCGCTCTGTTTGATTTGCTGGAAAGCCAGAATGTTACCTATCAAGTCATCAAGATCGGTAAATGTTGTCCGAAATATTGATAAAAGCTCTTCATATTCTGACGGTTCCATCACCTCGTCTTCTTCGATCAAGTCCAAATGCTTTTGAGCAGATTTCATCATATCAAGGCGTTCCGTGATACCAGCTGCTAGCAAACTTTCATAAGGATGTTGAAATCTTTTTGCTTCGTTCCATCGAACTTCGGAAAATCTGTGTTCTTCCGGAATTTTTACTACGATTTGTAAAAAGCCGGTACCCGTCAAGACGTTCACTTGAGCGTCGCCATACGACGGACCAACGTTTTCGTCTATGCTTGGTTTCATTTAAGCTGTTCTTAGACTAATTTTTATCCGACAAATTAGTTTTCGAAGTTACAAAGCTTTCCAGCGAAAGGCTGAACGGAAAATGACCAGAAGCAACGACACAAACGGAAACAATGAAGTTTTTTGACTCTCGGTCAATCACGAAACCGATCCACTGAGTTTGTGAAGTAAAATCCACGAGTGATGCAACCTCACATAAAAATTAATCATTAATCAAAAACTTTTTGAATTTCAATTCCACAACGAAATCAACAGAAAAAGGACTAAATTACATTTTCTCATATGAGCCTGCCAGATACCGATGTTTGAGGTTGTGGTTCTATTAATTCAGTAGGCCAACGTATACTTTATCACGACTCAAATTCAACCAACAGTCCAACGGTGCACAAATTTAGATGCTATATATCCAGTTTACATCCGGTTTCGTCACCCGATGAAATTAATTCTTTCCGATCGCTACTCGTTTGTAGCATAACTAACCTATCAAATAGGCATCAATTCAACGAAACCTTGACCGAAACTGAACAATATATCAGGGCTTCAACAGGAACTAAATTTTGCCAGAACAGGAACAGGAACATTAATTTAATCTTTTTGCAGGAACTGGAACAGGAACCGGAAATTGAAACAATTTTCAGCACCAGGAATTACTATTGGACTTTTGAGAAACTAGCCAAAATATGGTTTAAGCAAAATTTCAGTTATTTCAACACCAAGTTTTGCGAAAACACATCAGCAACAGTTTGTTTACAAAATTGAACTAATGGCAAAAACATTAGTTATATACGAAATAAAGTTTTTAAAGACAAAGTTTCCAGTATTCAAATGATTATGAGTTATTTGTCACAAAACCCTAAATAATTCCGGCTCCTACATCTTTTATTGCATTAACAGGAACAGGAATTGAGCCACGAATTTTATAAATATTTGTCACTTGATATGTACAAATTGTAATATTGCTAGAGATATATTGCAATAGAACAAAATATTACCATAGTTCTGAACATTTTCGAACAGTGTTCATTCATGGGGTCGCTCTCGTAATTTTTGTTCGTATTATGGAATCGTTGGACACTTGTAGCGGAACTGATCAAGCAACCGAAGGTGAAACTTCTTTATATATAACTCGTGTTTATTGTTGTTTTGCGAAAAATTTGCATAACTTTCCAGCTGGTTTTCTGATACACATGTCTGGTTAATTTCAGTGTCATTTCATGTTTGTAATTCAAGTAGAAAAGTAGTACGTACATCATCAACTGTCAGAATTGTAAACTTCAGGAACAATTAGCGAGAATCCAGAACAAAATGATGGCGCTATATCAGATTCTTCGTCCCAAAGTTTTGCGCCTGATCCTGCCGCTTTAACTGATCTAGAAAATCATGCGAAGTCAATTGCTGCAAACCTTGACCGGCTGTTACTTGAATTGAAAGGCAGTTTAAACGGTGTAAGTTCCGTTTGTACGTGTTGTTAAACCGCAAAATGTTTAGTAGTTTTCGCAGTATTGCAAGCTATAAATCGGTACACGCCTATGATTTTCAAAGTATGTGGTATAACTGCCAGTGATACGGAAATATATCGCACATACATTTTAAATAAAACCTTAAATTGGATGGTTCGCAGAATGCAAACTATAAATGAACACAGCCCTATAATATAGCACATCACATGATTAATATCACAAAACTGTATTCTTTAGAAGAATTTTCTCACTTATCAGCCCTAGAGCCGATAATTGAGAAATTTTAGCATTCTGGTAAAATGCGAAAACGAATAAAATATTGCTCATGATTCAATGCAATAATTGTTATGTCGCCCTTGCGCATGATATGCAACATTCTAACAACGTTGCTGGGGCAGGAAAACGGTTTTTGTTGAAGGCCCTGTGGTTGTTCTGGCGACCTCTCAGCCTTTGAACTCAAGCAGTCGGACCAGCCACTTGGTGCCTTTGGCAAAAAGTGTTATAGTGGCCCAGGGCAGCTCGGATGTAAAATGTAGCATAAACTGCCAACGGGCGGTATACCATTTATTGCCCTACTTCAAGGACAGTAGTATGTCAAGGATCCAACTGGATTGAAATTTATTAGGAATCCAAATTGAAGTCGGAATTCATTTTTTGTCGGAACCGAAATAGCAATTTTAGCCTTGATACTCATTTTATTGTTTGCGAAAACGTTTTGTAAACATTAAACCTTTGTTTGTTTCAAATAACTTCAACGGCAAGCATATGATCTTGGATGACATAAAACTAGGCCTCATTTCATTCAAGTAAGAATAGAGAAATGTTTTGCTTAAGTATTCTTCACCAGCTCTTCAATTCAATATGTTAACAAAGTCCTTGACACAATACAGAAAAAGTCGGAATTCTGGCGCAGGAATAACATTTGGCCGGAAACCTATACGGAACATGAATTTTGCCGGAAGTTCAGCCGGAATCGGAATTCCGTTTGAGCGCTGATAATATATTTGCATGCTGTGTATATAACTTATTTAATTGTAGATGTCACAGTTGACATTGGAATGTGCTGATGCTTATAACGGTGCCATTGTAAAAACTTGTGACTCAGTCGACATTACAATAAAAGTAAAAGACTTTTGTTTGTATAAATTTGTAAAGATTTGAGTAGTGTTTTAAGTTTTGTTCACTTTATTTTTTGGATGTCGGTAGAATTCTAAGGCAAAATCAGAATATAAAACAAAAAATATCAATCGGTTAGTAGGTATACGTATTAAGTTACGAAATTTGTTTGAAAAATATCTTTATGGAATATGAACTGATGAGATAAAATAATTAGTCGAAGTGTCGAGCACAGTGAGACTGTCAGTAAACAGTTTGTTTAGTGCCGAGTTTTGTGTCAACTTGTGTAAACATTTTTACTGCGGTTATGTATTATATACACTCGTTTCAGACAATGTATCAGTTGATTGCTAAAACTGAAGAATTATCACACTGTCTTCGCCAATTGCCACGTGTGGCACAACAAATGTAAGCTGTCTTAAATGTTATTTTATTCTAAATAAGATATGTAACAATAATTCTACAAGCCGCGTGTTTCTGTGGAGTTAAATTTTAATCAATTAAATATTTGACGTAAAAATATCATCAATGTTCGAAAATCCTCGGGTCCAATCTTTAATTTTTTTGTATAAACAAACTCAAATTGAGAATTAGATCAGTGGCGTTTTTAAGTTGCTCCTGTCCCAGTAAATTTCCCACTATTTTCGCTTCCTGTAAAATACCTTTGGCTTAAATTGGCGATGCTCCTTGTGTAAATTCGTGGCGGCGGTTTGCCGTTTCCAGACTCTGTCGGCTTTAGGTAGCCTGAATTTTAAGCAATAATACCCAGATAAATGCGTTGACGAAACTACGTTATTTTACAGCAAAGAAATCAAAAGGGTGTTGGATCTATTTGAAATTCATATGTCGAAAACTGTTGGTTAATGGTATACAACATTCGTTGGTTCAATATCTTGGTAATCCCGATTGGAATTATGAACTCAATCTGCTTTTTAATGTCAACAGAACCGACCTTTTCATTGCTGACTATATTTAAACATTGTTTTAATTAAACGATTTGATTTGACTTCAATTCATTTAACTTGATGATGGCTGTTCATGATTCGTATTGTAGGAAGTGGTTTTTGAAAACCCAGGAGCACCGAATTTTTTAGATTTCGGAAGAATTTCGTAATTTTTATTTCGAACAATTACATCCTCGAATTTACTATTTGATTTTCAACAATGAACCCAGCTATAAAGTACAGACAGTCTGGTTACGAGGAAAAAATTTAGCTTTCCCGAGGGCTTTTGCATTCTGATACAGCCTTGCTTTTGCATTCTCAGACAGCCGTGTGTTAGCGAGTTGTTATTTAGTGATCCGAAAAAGAGTGGGACTCATATTTATTTGGCCCTTCTAGAGGGTACCCCATCCCCTGTTTTTCGGTTGTGGACTGTTATTGTTTTTAACCCGCTCTCTGCCGCCCCTCGTTACTGATATATCTGGTATTGTAAGTTTCCGTTGAATTAAACGTTTATTTGTCTTGTATCAAAAGCTTGAGCGATAATGCGAGGTGAAACTAGTGATTCGAATAAGACCGGAGACTGATATTTGTTTGGCCTCTCTAGAGGGCAACAACTATTCGGTTTAAGAACTGTTATTTATTTCGGCCAATGTAAAGAACAGGGGCGGAACAGTATTATAAGCATATTCGTAAGCGTAGGAAAGTATATTTATAAGCCTAAGCCAAGCAAAACATTAGTCTAAAGCTTAGAAATTGCTCTATTGCAGTCCCACAGAAAAACGTTCCGCCCCTACCTTTACATGGGCCTTTATTTCTAACCCGCCCTCCGCCGCCCTTTGTCACTGATAATCCGGCATTGCAGGTTCCGCTGAATTAAACGTTTATTTGTATTGTATCAAATCGTTGAGCGATAATGCAAGGTTGGTTTAATGTACTTTCAAAACTTTAAGTATGCTTTAAATTTCGAACTCAAGTTTATTTGGACCTCGAGTCATTTATGCACTAAAATTAAGGATAATTGACATTTATGGACTCTAATTAGGGTTTTACCATTTTTTTCAGTAGCATTGCATGGTATTTGATGTTATTGTGGTAGCGGCGTCAGGGGCGTCGCCACGGGGGCAATAGGGGGTCGTGGCCTGACAAATTCGGCTGGTGTCACCCAAATAGACTCTCTAAAAGCAATCAATCTTGAATTGCAATTGTAGGAGCCCCCCGAAATTATTCGGTGCCTCTCAAATATAATTTTCAGCGGACTCCCCTGGCCCCCTTGGTTGCTTTCGGTTTCCAACGCATATATAAGTTTTTGATAACATTTCGCTTTTATCTCACAATGGTTGCATGAATATAAATTACAGTGGTGAAAAACCATGAGTGAAAAACGCTGGTCGACCTTGTCAGGCCCGGCCGGTTGGTAGCGGACGCCCGCCCGGCTACAGGTTTTTTTGCTGTACCGCCTTGAAATTACACAAATATATGTTATTTTTAGCATAAAATTCCTTGCCAGAATAAATTGCTGAACGTTTAAAATTTGAAAATTTTCTCATCTAATTTTTGTTTTCATTTGAAACTAAAATTTAGTCAAAAATCAATGGCTGGTGATTTTGAAAAGCAAGCAACGGTAACGAATTTTGGTGTTCAGGTCGCTGATATTTCTCCGCAAATAGTAAGATCTGGTTTGTAACCTGGTATGGATGAAGCGTCGCTACAGATGTTATTATTATGCAGAATTTATTTTGGAAATTAAGTTTTTAATTAAGTTTAAGACCAAGTTTAGTTGTCGAAAGCAGTTAACAGCAATCAAAATTATAAACATACTCAACCAGAAGGGTCGAAAGCTATGAGTTAAGAATTGACTCGTTCGCTGCTTAATTTCACTTCGAAATTTAGTTTTCAGTAGCGCGTACGAAAGAAAGGATTAAATCTACATCTTCAGATGATGGCCGTTAATTTAGTGACCCGACTAAAAGGGGGGTAATAAGAAGGCCATTTTGAGTCATAATCAATAGGAGAGTCATAATCAATAGGAGTTCGTATCTCTAATAAGAATCCGTAAGTGGATAGTCCCAAAATCCTAATTAGAGCCCATAAATGTCAATTATCTCTAATTTTTGTGCATAAATGACCCCAGGACCTAATAAAGTTGAGTACAGTGCAAAACTTTAAAGCACACTTAAACTTTACATCCTAGTATAACATTGCATTATTGCTCAAGCTTATGATACAAGACAAATGGCTTAGGTGTAAGCTCATTGTTTCACTTAGGCTTAGGTTTAGGAATATGCTTATACTACCGTTACGGCCCTGTTCTATGCATAGGCCAAAAGTTTTAGGTGAATGTCTCAGGCAGTGCTTCAATAAGTGTTACTTTAAAACTGTTTAAGCTAGGCTTGAGCGACATTTTAACATTGGAAAGGGCAATTGATCAGCTGTATTGTGCAAAATGTGATCTTGCTTTATGTCTGCGGAACACCTCAACGTTTACTGAAGTGAAGTCAGTATTGGCCGGGACTGATCTCAGCATTAACATAGGTCAGTGAAATATAGTATTAAATTGTTTTATTGATTGATTTTACGAGGTCCTGTGATCCCTCTTGCGACAGTAAGGATAAAAAAAAACTGTCAAAAAAGTTCAAGAGTATTTGACAACGTTTGCAGAGCTGAGTCGAATGGTGTTATATTCCTTACGACTACACTAATTTTTGGTGAGTTATAGTAAAATGACTGGTTCAGTGCTTTGCCTGTCTGTTGACAAAGTCGCCAAAACAGTCATTTGATTATAACTCGTGAAGTATTGGTTTCGACTCGGTCTGCAATATTATTATATTGTGGAACTTTATGACAAGATTGTTTCGGTTGTCGACGGGTGCATATTAACGCAAAAGAGGCAAAGTGGAAATAAGCGTTTCTACAAGTGTTTATATAATCGATAAAAGCAAATCAATTATACATATTCAACAGATACGGCTAACGGCGGTGATAAGGGGGTTTTGTCTGAGCGGAAGAAATTTTTTTCGCCGAATTAGTAAGTTTCGTCGGTGTTCTGAAAGAAACATTAAAAAATTTGCGTTTTGCGTATATTAACTAAGCAACCTTTATGGTTGTATTTTCAGCGTGTAATCAACTGGTTTTCAAACTTACCTCTGTGAAAAAAGTAGGCTAACTGCAGGGTGTTTTCGGTTACCATCTGAGGGGTTTGCCCGAAAATGGTTGGATTTTGAACAATGTTACATATTTGAACTCGCACCTCCAGTGGTCATTCGGTGACCGAATTGACATTTTTGAAAAATTCGATTTTTAAGGGCTCAAGGACCCATGGTCCGCACTTAAGTTTTTTGTTAAAAAGTTAGACAAATTACGTTCCGTTCGACGCAGCCTGCGGCGCTGAGTCCAATTTTATCAAATTTTCACAGTCAAACCTCTGGTTAACCATAATTCTTTAAACAATCGCCTAATTACGGAAAATTTAACACTATTCTAGTGAGATCTGCAAGGTACGTCGAAAGGTATATAATTAGTCAAACTTTCTGACAAAGAATTTTTGGGTCCTAAGGGGGCCTTGGGACCTTAACAGATCCGTGCAATGATCACGAGAGGTCACGAGAAGCTCAAATATAAAAAGTTTCAAAATTGCATCATTTTTGGGCAAACGCGGGCTACGGGGATTACGTAAAAAGCCCAAAAAATTAGGCATGCGCTTTCCCTTAGGTTTTAATGTCACCGCCCCTGGGCACGACTTGTGTGTCATTTTGGTTTTGTACACTTAGTCCTAAACAGGCAGCTCGTGCGTACCATAGCTAACTTCATTCGATAAAAGCGAAACATAGTTTATGTAAGTATTTTAGGAATATCATTGATGCGATCAATACTTGATGCTGCATCCGCAAAGTTTCAGGAATATGACGCGGTCAACGGAACGCATTGTGATGAACCAAAAACTGGTTAAGTTCGATTCTTGGACTTTTGTATTCTCCACAAGCGAAACTTTCCATCTTCTGCATTGAGAAATATTCGTTAATTGGGTTTTCAATGGAACTGCCGCGCCACAAAACCCCCTAAATGCCACGGATCCTAAGCAGGATATGTGGCTGTCGACTTTCTCCTCCAAACCTCTCACACCAAACAATTAATCATTATAAAACTAAAAATTTCTAACGAAGTATTTTAGACTGTGTTATTGGTATTCTAGTATGAAAACCACTTACTGCCGAGGGTTTGGGATTCGGTACCCACCATCCAGTTTGATGTCCCTTGGATTGGGATGTTTTGGGGGCAATGGCGCTCCCACTGAACGGAGAGTAAAAAAAAGTGCCGCTACTACGCTACATACTTAGACGTTCTATTGTACAACGTTCTTTGTACTATATTGACAACGATAAATGGACTGAAAAGGTTTTTTCATTTCGCTTGTGTGGGCAGGGGAAGTAAAAGGTTCCCTATTCTTATTTATGCAGTTAAAAAAAATTTGGTATCCGGCATCGTTAGTCAAGTCCGCAAAAAGCTGTCTTATAACTTATGCGGTTGATCAGTTTGATAAAAAGCATAGCGCTATTGGTCATCGCTTTTTGCGCTTATATATTTACATTGTGGTTTATTTCAGGTGTCTGCTTTTGAGTTAAGAATGTTTCTTTGAATCTTTGGGTCTTCGAACGTTAGCCCTATGTTTTTGTGTATTTATAGTTTCACCTATTCTTTACAAGCACTCACCATTTGCTATTTAAGACAGAACTAATTTTAAATTCGCAAAAAACGAAAGGTTTAAAAATACTTTTTGTCTTTAAAAAGTATTCACTCTGGAACTGTCTCGTTTTTGTTGTCATACAGATAGGTTTTTTAAAAATATATATTTATTATAATAGATTGTTCGTGTTCCACGTCACAGAAAACCATTAATGATTTGGACGTTTCGTTGGATTGTGGATCTCGCAGATGTGTCGACACCGGCCGTATGGCGTATGACGCGACCGGACAAAAACTTCGAAAACAACCAGCGTGGCATGACAAAATTCGGCGAAATTTGATTTTTCGAAACTTAACTAATTGTTTTCCGGTCACCAAAGTACAGCCAAGCAATAAGTTGGTAAGTTAGTCATTTTTCTATTTCATGCTCAATTGATAAAACGCGATAAATTTTTACCACATATGTATTGTCTGTCAGGTTTGTTTAGTTCAAACTTATCAATATTTCAACTGCACATTATATATAAACGAATTAGGGATAACCATATTTCTGTGTTGTGTATATTTGTATTAATACTGCAAGACTGTTTCATCATCGAAGATTGGAAACGTATATAAAGGAATTTGAACTTTAAGCTGAGCTGACGCTATACTTTTTGACTATTTTAATCGACACCGTATGACAACGTACATGAATATGCGCGGGGCATCCCATAACTGTTTGAAAACAAAGCGGTCGGCGCCGAACGTGAATTGCTGCATAGCGCCGCATAAAAGTTTGCGCAAATGTTAAGTTAAGGGGCGTAACAGTAATATGAGCATATTACTAAACCTAAACAGCCTTAGCGTAGGGAAAAGCCGATAACTAAGCTTAGGACTAAGCCTTAGCCTAAGGTTGAACAAAAATGAGTCTAATGCGTAAGATGAATCCATTGTAGTCTCGTGAAAAACGGTACGCCGCTCAAAGTAACGTGGACTACAGTTTGTAAACAAAGCAGTTTGACTTGCGTCATCCTAGCAATTGATATAACACCAGTTGACAACACATTTTCGTTTTAGCGAAATTCTAAGACGATGCGACTGTGGCGGCAAGCAACATACACGCTATTGAATAGCACTAAGCGGATTTCAGTGAATGAACAGGCAAAAAAATACGAACTTACTCCAACAGCATCATCATCATCATGCTCTTGGCATGAATATGACACCGATCAAGTTTCGTCATGCAATACCTTTCGAATGTATGCTAATAGCTTCAAAATTTACGTTGAAATATAACAACTTATTTATTGAAATTTAATTTAGAAATTTTTTCACCATTTTTTGTGGTATAATATGAAACGCTTTAGCTTTTATTTTGTAAAAATTGAATTCCGGAATGGATAAGTTTTAAGCATGTTTATATTAAAAACACTACAACGGAAACGAACCGGACGACTAAATTCTTTATTGTCTGTAATGTATAGATGGCCACCGGATATACACGGATATGAAAAATATCGAGATAAAAAATCAGGGTTGTGTTTAGGGTTGCACGTGTTCCCTCCGAAAGTTAAACTTGGAGCCCTTTAGCGGGGGTAAATACAAATTTTTTCAATATCCACATTCGAGATTTATATGTGTTGACAATCAGGTGTCAAAATTGATGTGGAATACTGAAGGAAACTCAACAATCGAAGCGGGCGAGAAAACAGAGGCAATTTTAGTTCAAAGTCAAAATTTTAGTTTTGCTTGGCTATGGTCGGAACGTTCATTTTTTACTGTTTGTACTATAAATGTTGCGGAAATACGCTAGAGAACCAGAGCAAGAAGCCAAAGGCATGTTTTTATATTCAGAAACCTCTCAAAAATTTATTTCTTTAATTGATACAGTTGATTGCAGGTCACCCAGTGAAACTCAAAGCACTTCAACAACACTTGAAAGCACTGACGATCTTGATATCGACTTTATAGACAGTGTTAACGTATCGAAATTGTCCGAAAGAAATTTTTGCGACCAAATCGAATTAAGTAACCATATATAGGAGCACTTGTATACTTTTCCCATATTTAATGGTAACACTTAGGCTTAGACTTACACTTAGGAAAAGGTTTTTGCAAACGCTTGGTTTGTAAGCCGTTATCGGAACGTAAGCCTACACCTGAGCCAATGGCCAAGCTTGTGAGGGGAAGCGTACAAGACCCGAAACAGTGTTTCTTAAAGAAATTCAAATTTGAAACTGTAGTGAGCGGTGATACAGATAATAACACCGGCTGATCCGTATTTTTGACTCTATAAAAACAGTTATATGCCTTTGTGTAAAGGTGTTCAAAGTAAATCGGGGATAAACAAGGGAGGTTCGGCGTCTTTTAAGAACGTTTTTGTATGAAAACACTTGCGACCCCCGCTTCTAAGGTACATACGTGTGTAAAATCGTGGTATGCCCCCAGTGAAATTTTTGAACAGGTCAAACATGATAAGTTTGGCTGAGCATCATTATGCGCTTCTTTACTGAATGTTATTCAACGTTTTCAGCGAATTCAACAACTTCCATGTCACTGTTCGGATCAGTGACACCAGCTTCGTTTACGCAAGCACTTAATGATATGACATTCATTGATGATCATAAAAAAGAACATACAGCGATACGCTGTGTAGACGAAGACCAAGTGACAATAGGATACAATGGTACGCATGCGTTAAACTGAAAAAGTTCCGAAAATTCCATAAACCATTAATACCAAGAGGTTTGACTTTTAAATCCATTCTGGCCACGCCCATGGCCTGAGGTGAATGTTTCACATGTAAGTGATCCGTGTTCAATACAGGGTCCAACCGAATATTAATTTACCTGGATACCGGAAAATGATAACTTGCGCCATGTCAAGGAATGCACGGCTGCTGTTATACACCTTTTCGCAAAACTGTAGGAGTGCAAAAATAATGCTCGACAAGATAAACAACAGACTTATGCTTATGCAGAATAGGGCATTCAGGAACGACACCGACCCCTCTTTGAACGATAAGAGGCCGCCGATGGGTTTTTATACATTGGCTCAGTAGACTCATTTAGGACCTTCAGTGAATGTTATGGATGACACGGTGCGGTCCTGCAATGAACATATTCATTTGGTATTAAAAACTACTCATTGTTCAGAGGCAAATTTAACCATGCCTTGTTTCAATATTTTTCGTTGTTTTGTTTCAGATGAAAACACTGACAAAAGACCGTTCAAGTATACGTGGACTCATAGTGAACGTCGGGCGCGCCTAGTAACGCGGTGGAATATCTCTGATGGCAAGCATCATATCAAGCCTGTCTTATTTTCGGCTTCTCAGAATATTTGCAATAATGATATAAATTGCGAAAAGCATGAACACTCAATGACCTCTGAAGCTATAAAGGCTGAAAATGTGAACGAAGAGGAACAACCAAAACAATATTCTCAAAGCAAAGCAGAAAAAAACAAAGACAAACGAAATTCACTAACAACTGCGCTAAATAGCGAAGAACAAATATTTCAGCCGCATATCGGATCTACAATTCCTGGCCGTTGTCAAGCAAATGGTAATATCTCACCTCAGATGCTGAGTTTACGCGAACATTTAACTGAAGCAGCAAATCCTGTAGATTCATCTGTTAAATCAAACCTACAAACAAGTCAAAGATATTTTTCATCGAATCAAAGAGAAGACGAAGTTTTGGGATTGCACTCGGGGGTCTTTGATGCCAGGCCAAATATCGGTCCAACTAACCGACAGCAATTTTCAATGGCTTCGACCCAACAAAGTCGCGAACAATTGGAACCACTGCGTGCTGTTAGTTTTTTGGCGTGCGGTGACGGTGCGTTTCAGTATTTAGTTGCGGGCAGCGTTGATGCTGGCGGTAATCGAGACGATGACACATACAGGTTAGAAGTTTTAGACATTTTTAGTTTTGGTTCATTGCATTTGCTAAAAGTTTAGATTTTAAATTTCGACAGGAAAATTTTCAATTAACAACTCATAGTAGAAAATTTTCTCAATCGGTTCTTACGATGGGCCTAGTCGAAGCGTAATCCAAACTTTAAACCTAAGCCTTTGCTTATTTTACTATTAATGCAGTCATTATGTGTGAGGAAACTTTCTGTACGGAAAGCAATCAAGTACCTCTCGTCAACCAATGAAGTGTACTTCAAGCGAATTGCAATACGGAATATACAGGCCAGAAATGTGATAAACCATGCTTATCGGTTCACTATATTCACCAACAGTCATAAGTTTGTGGTGAAAACTGTACTTAGCAGAGTCTTTCAACAGCTGTTGATCTATTTTCTATTGCTGATTGCTGATTTAGGTTTAGTATATATAAATGTTTCGCAATATTCCGTTGCAAACGTCATTTTTCACTGCAGCTAAAAATCATTAATTGCCAAAATCTGTGTCTGATTATAATTGTCATTATTTATGAATAATAACGAATTTTAGTGGTCCAATTTGGGAATATAATGATACGTTTCGTGAAAGCGACGACAATCGCAATGCGGTTTTCAACGAACATTCAGCGCGTTATCAAGAAGCACCCGAAGCCAGTAATACGGAGACTACAGCTGATATTAGCTCCGATGAGTAAGTTGATGTATATAACTATACAATAAAGTTGTATCTGAAAACTTTCATCACATTGCAGTAGTATTGCAAAACCTCAAATTCGGCGCAAATTTCAAATACTGTAGCACATAGGGGTAGTCTGGCTTTTTTAGCAGAAACTTTCTGCTTCATAGTTTGGATTTGGTTAAACAAATATTTTTAATTTTTTGCCGTATGTTGCTAGCTACCGGGCTGACTTTAAGTTGACACTTTTAAATAGATACGTCTGATGCCGTTCCTGCACCATTGCACTGCACATGAACTTGTAAATATATTTTTTTGACTTGAGTGCCACCCTAATGTGTAACTATAAATTCCGACTGAGGCAAACGAAGAATAGAATTTTTTTATTTCTGTACTCTTTTGATAATCATCATTGTTTTTATATCAAAACCATCAACGTCTTCAACATTTTGCTGTAGAATTACGTATCTAAAAATAAATGTATATACTAAAATCTAAGCCTGTGCTGTCTCGTATTATTCTTGAACGTTTAAATGAAATAAAAATAAAATAATATTACACGATTCGATTGTTTCTGGTTTAAATCTTGGCTGAGGTAGAAAAAGCCAACTTTAGGGTTGACGCAGTGTTAATATCATTAACGTAAATTGAGCTATTAGGTGTATTCTTTGGATTTTATGTACATAGTTATTTTATGTATTTTATATATTTTTAGTGAGTTCGATATAATTGAAACTGACGAACACCTGTTGCTTGACTCGTCCGCGGCCACAGTAATTCGGCAACCAGCTTTAGATATAGGCGATAAAGCTATATCAGGTACGAATGTTTCTTATTTTCCAACACGATTTCCGGCAGTTTTGAATGTATGAAGCACGTATTATACCAGTTGAAAATAGGCTTTGTAGTTTTCCAAGTAAGCGCAGTAGTGAACTTTGAAACTTTACCCATTTGGGCAATGTAAAGAACAGGGGCGTAACAGCATTATAAGCATATTTCTAAGCCTAAGCCTAAGCGTAAGAATAATCAGATTCCTAAGCCTAAGCCTAAGCCAAGCAAAAACAATAGCCTAAAGCTTAAGCTTATTCCATTCTGGTCCCACAGAAAAACGTTCCACCTCTGATCTTTACGTGGGCCCCCGTTTGCTACCTTTAATTTACCATGCTGCTATGCAGCCCTTCAAGCTACTCTTTTGTAATTCACTCCTCGTTTGCGGAGTCATTACTACCAACTGATACTACAGACAATACACGGTTTAATATGCTTCACTTTTGCATGGTGGCGTATCGTAGTTGATGCACTGACCGGTATATTTAACAATATGCTTGGTAAGGAACATTAATTTGCATTTGTTAATGTAGCCTAGAAATTTCAGTGAGATATTTGCAAATTAGAAGAGCGATGTTTTCAAAATGACGACGTTTTCGAATTGAAATGAGTCTTTCAAAATTTGCCACACCGATCAGTTCAGATTTGTTGTGCGGTTGAGGTGTAAAATTGGTCTGAGCCAAAATTTCAATGGTTTAGAATTTGAGTTTTCAGAAAGTAATGAACGTTCAACAACCGAGTATGTGACCGCGAACGATTCTTTTCGCCGATCAAGTTCTGATACTGGGTCGTTTGCAAGCGAAATTTTGCTCAGTTCAATTTCAACCGCATACGAATCATATCGAGAGAGTGAAAATTCAGAGAGTACTTACGGACATTGTAGAACTGGTTACAACTCACTGCAATTGACGTTCGTTGACAGCGACTCTGAGTATTTCGATGATTCGAGTGATTTTGAAGGGTAACGATGGTTGAAACAACTGCCTTTTGACATGCGATTCATACTTGGTTTGGTCCTTGTAAGCTATAGGAGCCTGCTTACCGTAGTGTCCCGAATAAGAAGGGGTCCCCATTTTGAGTCCCAATCAATAGGAGTCCGTATCCCAAATAAGAGTCCGTAAGCGGATAGATTCCCTAAACCCTAATCAGACACCATTAATGTCAATTGTCCCTAATTATGGTGCATAATTGACTCCAGGCCCAAATAAGTTAAGTTCGAAAATTTAAAGCATACTTGGGGGAGCCTGGTGTCTGAAAGTGCACAAGACTCGCGTATACCTAAACCTCAATTTAAATCGAAAACCTGATTCTAAACATCCAAATCTCTAATTGCCCCTGATTCCCAGTGGGAAGGGTCCTATAATTGAAATGGGCCGACACTTGTGTTGTGATTTGTGGATATTTCTGTAAAATTCATTATTAATGACAGCTAATTTGTCCGCTCAAATATTTTAACTTAATTTTTTTAAAACGTTTAATGATTTTTGGAAGTTCAGGGTCAGCAAAGATTGTTTTTAGAGTAAAAATGACTAAATGTATAGAATTGCAGATTTCAGGTTCAATAAATAAATCTGCATTCGCTGTAGTTTTAACACTTAACTGTTTAAGATTTCCACATAATCTAACTTTGGTTTTTGGAATTTCGCATTTTTACAAAGATCGAGGAGGGTTCTCGGCTTTTTAAGTTGTCAAAAGATCAGAGTTGGACAATTCATAAATGAAATATTGGTTTTTTCCGAAACTTTATTTAAGTACGACTTCATACTTACGTATGCGCTAAGTAATAACCTACCAATTTGAAGTTTCTCAAAGCGTACTTAAGTATGTACTTAGGTCACTGATTAAGTTTGATGTACCGTCCCAGTTTTCAGTTGAGGCATAGCAACCTTGGCCTAATTGAGATTGTAGTCTAATGGAGCCTTTTTGATATAAAGCACAACTAAATTGAGTCCGTGTTATAACAGTGGCACAAAGATGACATATATATTTTTTGTTCAAAAAGTTAAGTATATATTTACTGATGCCTTCGTCTTAAGTTACAAAAACTTAAAGTAAACATTTCAGCAACTAAGCCATTGTTTATAATCTTTTAATTTGTGAATAGCATTAATGAAGCTTTGTAATTTTGTTTTAACGTTTAACTGTGTTTACTTTAATTTCATGGATTAAAACAAATTATACAATTCCTTGACTGTTCATACGGATCTTTCTAGGAAACAGAGAGAATGGTGTACTTAAATAAAGAGTGGAAAGCTTAGAATATAGTTATAAGGGTTACGTTTTAGGCTTACGCTGAGCTTTCTACTAAAGTTTGAGCTAAAGCTTAGACTTTGTCCCTGTTGAGTTATCGTTAATATTATTAAATCGCGAATACTAAAATTTTCAAGTATATTTGCTGAACCGATTAGGACGTATCGTTTCCAGTCTACTTTGACAGCATTAGATAGTAACACCAGTAAATAACATTGAACGCGAAAAAAAATAACGGAAATAAAATGCTCGATATGCGATCGACTTTAACAGCTAACGTCGACCGTCTCAAGTTTGCCAGTGTCCGTCGAGTATCGCTACGATTTTTGAGAACCGTACTGACACCGTTGTGTTCCGGTGCCATTGACCCGAGTAGTTCCATTAAACCGTAATCGATTTGTTTACGTTTTCGATCAATTTCGCTAAGTTTATCTTGAAACGCGACAATCGCTTGTTCGATAAGTGACAAAAAAATAAATCCGACACAGCCGAATATCCAAATATCTAAGGCTAAAACAAGAGAAGTTTAGAGTTTTAAAATTTAGTGGTAGAATTCTAATTTGTGTTTGAAACTATTATTCCTTTGTTTTAGTTGAAATCGACGTTTAACATTACACTTAGTACAGCAAGGTTTTCAAAATGTTGGTTCATTTCTTAACACATTATAGCCAGCTGTGTAACCGGATATCTGTTTCCGGTAAAAATCGGTTTCCGTTTCCGTAGAAATAACGGAAATTCTGTTCAATTTACGTTCAAAGCCAGTTCTAAATCACGTTTATAACTGATAAATTTTCATTAACAAACATGCTGCAGTTGTTCGAAATCAACTAAAAATTATGAGATTCATTCAAAATCTTAAAAATTTCGATGAATCCGCTATTTTTTCTTTCAAACTTTAGAAACCCCGTTGACCATTTGTACGCCTCAATTTTGTTGGCAGAAAAATAAAACATCTTTGAAATTTTTATACCTGAATATCCCTTCTCCGTTTCTGTTATTTTGATCACTATCCGCTTCCGTTATTGTGATCACAGCCCATGTTACTTTTAGGGCAGTCCCGATTTCTGGGGGGTCTGTCAAAGAGTGGGCTTACATTCTAGACTACATTTTTTGATTAGACTTAGGCTTAGGTTTAGGAATAGCTTTTGCAACGCTTTAGGCTTAGGCTTAGGCTCAGAAATACGCTTGATCTACCGTGATCACTATCAGTTTCCGTTATTTTAGTGTCCGTTTACACCCTGATTATAGCCTATATTCTCAAATTCGTATAGCACATATAACCAGTTAGGGATGCCCGTTATTTTGATTACTACAAAAGTGTCACTTCTAAGCCTCATCAAGTTATTATATCACTACACGAAACTTGCTTACTGTATTCTATGCTTACCTTTTACGTAGCTGACTTTGGGCAAATTTCGCGAGATGTTGCCAAACTGAAACGTGAGCGCCATCAAACTGCTAACGCCAAGCGTTATTCGTGCCGGAAGCGCTTTTGTGTCAACGAAGAACGCGATCCAACTGATAAACACGCTAATATAAATTGGCAAATATGCCTGGAAATTGAGCCAAATTACGGTGACAAAGTAGCCAATAGCAAAAGTTTCTTAGTTTTTCCCATTTTTAGTACAAAAGGAATAGTGCTCATTTAGTTTTTACGACATTAATTTGATAGATGTCAAAAGTTCTCCCACAACATTTTATTATTCTCCTAAACCTAAGCTTAGGTTTATAAGCTAGCGCTAGGCCATCCACCAAAGCGTAAGCTTTAGCCTGTACCTCAGTCTAAACCTAATCCTCAGCCAATTGTATTGATCCAGTCATTATGTGTGGGAAAACATTTTGTCGTGAGAATTGCTTGTTGGGCGGCACATGGAATAGAGTTACTAAATATGAAAATTTTAACTTTAATGTAAGTATATTTTCATAATTTTTTGCTTTGAAACATTTCCATTTAATTTATATCATGCAACTGTCAATCGAGGTTTCTATGTAAAATAAAAGTAGGTACTATTTGGTGGTGTACTATTTGATGATTATACGGTTTACCTGTAAAATATAATACGTATTTTGTCGTTTGAATTCAAGCACCATTGTCAACTGATCCCATTCGCCTGCAGTATACTGACTTTTGTTGAATTGAGCGTACCAGTTTCGTAGCACAAAATCAGGCAATTTATAGTCGTCCGGATTTTCGTGAACCAGTGTTATTGCCGGATCAAGCCACGCAAGTCGAACTTCCTTGATATGATACGAATAACTTTCAAATATGAGCCAACATTTTTGGCTATCTGTAACAGCCAAGAAGATATGATTTATTTTTAATTGAAAATACTACTCTGTAGGTCAACTTCTAGTATATATACTGGATTTGGTCAAAATATGTCTCCGGCTTTGGAAATTATTTTGCTCGAGCTTCCAACAATTTTATATCACAATTTTTCAAAATGTTTTAATAATTTTGGTGGTCCTAGGGTTTTTTTCGCGGGTGCGTTTCTTTAAGTTTTTTTAACACGGGTACGAATTTTTGATATTTTCATTTTCGGTCGTTAAAGTCAGCTGTATACAAAACATTTGTAGTGAGCGGCCAAAACGTTCGCGCCGCCCCCTAGGTGTGTTTGCATCAGTGGGACAGTTTTTTGAATTTTTAAAAACGTACTCAAAGCGTTTCGGCAAACACTGCTTGGGTTATTAAAATACGCAATTTTAAAATCGTTTTAATCAATCGGATTGTCGTTCACATCGGTGCCGGTAAATTCAGTTACTGTTCACTTTCCACTTGTTGCTATGAATCTCACGCAAATAAGGTGGCAACACTCAGGTTTTCAATAATCCGGTTCCGCTAAAAACCCAATAGTTTAGTATTATTATGTGCGTTGCTTGGAATAACACAACAATCTCACAAAAGACCCAGGCGACACCTTAGACAACATACCAAATGGAAACATCGTCAAATCCATCAGACAAGGCCCGACCACACGAACACGATAATTAAGCCACACTGTCCCGTTGGCAAACAGTTGAAGTAGAATATTTGGACCGGGTGACAAATGAACGGTCGTTTGCTTTGAATTCGTGAAACATACGTTTGGTGTCCAAAAATAACTGGCAAATTCACCGTCCAAAGACATAACGTTTTTGCACGGAAAAATCGAATCATATCGCAGCCGATGATCAGTCCAAATTGCACTAAACCACAAATCAAGCGTAAAACTTGACGAAATTTCCGAAATTTCTGAAATATCTTGAAGTGTGATTTCAATCTGGGTTGTCACTGGTGGACGAGGAATCGCAGATTTATCGTAGCGGTGCTTGTCGAGCAGTCGAAATACAATATTGTTTTCAGCGTTGTTGATTGGTGCATCAGCATCAAAACTTTGTCCGTTTGCCGCAGCTTGATTTTCGTTATATTTTGAGCAATCGATCGGTTCATTTTCGCCGTTCAAACCAAAGTTCCCGCCATTTTCACTAGCTATGTAATTGGCGCCGTGGTGTTTTGCAGCGCTAGCTAACGATTGTTCGTAGTTTAAATATTCGGCCGATTGTTGATAGTTTGGAATTGGCTGACCAAATTGGTGATTTTCGCGTGACGATTGGCCACTTGACGGGATTCCTGAAATTGACGCTAAGGCACACGGGAAAGAAGCTAAGAGGAAAAATGACAATTTGAATACTGAGGTCGATGAGATATGTTCCAATGTTTGCAGTGCAAGAGTTGATGCGTTTCTGAACTGACAATGCAACAATGAAGGGTTAATGTGATCAACTAAACCGCTTTCACATACGTAGACGCAAGAAGCAACCTTTGACAACAAACAGGGTTTGGCGTTTTTATCTGAATCGTAATCGCGCATAATGTAAAAATAATAACGCCTCTAAAACTGTTAGTATATAATCTAAAGGCGACCAATCTCAGTAAAGTTAATTTCTTTATACTTCCATAGATCACATGTCATTTTATAATTTCAAATTAAAACTGACACGAACGCTGCTTAAATCTGAGGCGCTGTCTGACAAAATATGAAACTGCACATGAAATCATATCAAGTCGTAAAGCACTGTGCTATTTAAATGCTTACTATTAACCAAATATAACCTGGAACGCATTGCGTTGCACTCGCAGCCAAACCAAAAATATGTGCAGTATTAATGTTCACATCTTTGCACAAAAAGCCAAATCGCCAATAAAACTGAAGCAAAAATTCATAAAATGCAAATTTTTGAAAAACCGCTTCAATATTCATTTGAGTTCGTGTGACAAGTTGCGTCATGGCGTCAAATAAAATTTAGACAGTACAAAGCCGGTATGATTTATTAATATTTCAAATTAATTCGAAAGAATATGAAAAAATGTAGACAACAAATAATATATCTTATACATCGAGTTGAACGGATTCAACTTTGTACGCCTTTTTGTCTGTATTATAGTGTTGGGTCATTTTTTTTGCCTAAATACGTGTTTGCTATACATTAAAACGCAACGTAAAACGTTCACTGACGAGTCAAAATTTAAGAAGTTTGGCACTGGAAGACATTCAAATTTAAAGGCTACGTGGATTTTAAAAGTTATTTCATTAAATTGAGCACAATAACATGCGAAACAGTGTCAACGTCAGAGTCAAATTTAATGAAATGTTTTGTAAAGCCTGGGAACGCATTTATTAACCATTTCTAAAAACAAAACATTTTTGGTTCTTGGTAGGCATGTGTTGGGGTTTTTTTAGCAAAACTTTAATTGGTGTCTGCCAAATCTAGTCATTCTGTCTCTGTGTTATTGTAGAAATTCTGACTAAATGGACGTAGGTAAACCATTCGTCTAAAATACAACTCCAGATCCACAATATCTCCAAATTGTACCATAATGCAAATGACATGTCTAATTAGTTTAAAATTAATATTCAGCGGATTGAGTATAGCTAGAAATTTGTACTTTTACCCACGGGACCTTAGAACTGTAAAACCCATATTTTAGTTTGTACAAAACAAGGATATTGGAATACCGTATACTTTAGTATCATACCATACATGCGTATACGTTGCTCGAATTGCTATTTTTAACCCTGTCTCACATGAATATTTTAAATTTCATATACTTATGTAATTTCAAGGTAAGATTCAATCCCGTGTCTCTCGAGGCGTTTATGACCACTCAGCTATAGGAGCGTGACGCTCGAGCCTGAGGGAGCTCTCACGTCTTGTAGATATTTTGCACTGCGCATATGTGTTAGAATTTGTTAAACACTGCTCACAGTGTCTGTGTTGCTGGGATATTACTTGTATTTAGTTGCTCATAGTATACTCTATGAGTTAAAGGGTTAAAATTGCAATAACAACCACAGACTGATTGCTAGGCTTCGATGATGTTTGGTTGGATACTTCCCAGTTTTATACTCAACCATGTATTGTATCGTTTAACCATGCTAATTTTACCATGAAATTTAGTAAAATTGTAATATCAGTTATTTCATTTTAGAGGAATTACATTTCTGAAGCATATCAGCATTGCTTTTACTTTTAATGAAACTTGATGTTGGTCAAATGAAAGTAAATAAAAATTTGGCTGATTCTATACAAGCTTAGTTGCAGCAACAAACAAAGTATAACAAACGCTTTTCCCTTTGATTCGTTTTTTCTCAGACGAGGTTGGCCCAAATTAGGTTCAACTGAACTGTTTAATCCGCATAGTGTCTTAAAACATTCGTGTGAGCTATTTTCGCGTTCAAGCGCCAGTGTCTTTAAAATCGTGGAATAATAAAAATTTACTTTTCTACGCAATTTTAATAATTACAAATTATACGATTCGAACCAAATTTAGAATCGTATATATTCAAGAATAAGTATACAGGAGATACATCCCCTGCCGAAATTGTTTACAAAGACACGACAAGAAACAGCTATTAAAACTGGCTTCAGAGTAGCTTTGTAAATTCTAGAGGTCACAAAATTTTTCACACTATGTTATTATTACCTTCTTCAAATGAAATGTTGGCCTCACCCATGTGACAAAATCAACAATTTTAGTCGTGCAAAAGTAAAGTCCAATCGTAGCACGGGATACACGCCAACGCGTCCTTATACGATAAAACACACAAATTGTTCGCTAAACGTTTTAAAATCTCCAATTAAACATTTGAAACACTGCATTTACGCGTTGTTAAACAGATTTGAACTAAAATCAATTTTGCATTTTCTTTTACTTGGCTTTCTCCTCTTTCTGGACGTATTTCCATTGGCCGATGTTTGCTAATGCGCGTCTCAACAGACCAGTTTTTGATTGCTCAACGCAAATCATCATGGGAATTTGACCGGCATAAAAACTCATGTAATTGAAATCTTAACTAGACAATCTTTAGATTAGCGAACAAATCCGTTTGTTAGAGCTGAAGTTGTGCAAATTTAATTTTTCTACATCTAAGTTCCGGGGTTTCAGGAAGTCGGTAGTGTTTAAGGCTATAAGACTGATCAGAGTGCTTTTCGCCTTTGAAAACCAATAATTTGATATGCATATAGCTTCTATTAGCCGTTAGAGATAGGTTTTGAAACTGACAGACGAACTCCTGTGATTGAGAATCCCATAATTGACACACACATAAAACAAAAAGTGCGAAACGTGCTGATTTTCGATCCTCATCATTCAGTGGCTGGTCCTCTCTAAAAGCTTAAACTAACTTGATTTAAGCTTAAGCTCATCCAGCAGTATTAAGGTAACTTTCTAGATTAATATAACTAACAGGTAGGTTTACGCTTAAACTAATTTAAAATTTTACGTATTTTTAGTTTAAGCTAAGCTTAATGAACTCTTAGATACACAAAATTTCTGCGATAAATTTGTTTCTTAAATTTAAAATAAGTTTACTTAAACTCGTGTTAAGCTTCAAAATATGATAGTTTAAGTAAAACTTAAAATTCTAGTTTAGTTAGTCCGTCCAGCCATTTGAGTTTTATTTAAACTAATAATCAAGTTTAGTTAAGCTATAATTTAAGTTTAAGTTTTTAGAGAGTAAGAAAACGAACCTGTTGCTAACTTATGATAGATGCTGCACACATTTTGAATACGGGTTAAAGTTAAGAATAACGGGGGGCCAAAATAAGGCCAAATACGTATATATAATATATAGTAGCGAGTAAAGGATGCAAAGTATTAAATATCTGAAATAGGGTCACCAAAACTAAATTTTTCTTCGCAGTGCGTTTAGGATAAAATACCGCAAGTCTTTGAAACGAACCGTTTGTAGCGCTTAATAAACATCGAAATATATGATTATGTGAACAGGGTAATGGTAGTTGTAATACATTTCGATGCATTATAGCTCGGCAAAATTCGACAGTGATGTTCATTTCGGTATATACAGACAAATAATTCAATCCTTATAACCTGGGTGGTACTAAATTTCGCTAAGCGTTACGTTCATAAATTAAGATTAATGGTTATTGCATAACGATTCCTTATTTCGACAGGATTCTTAATAAGA
The DNA here is from genome assembly GCA_030248215.1 of Enoplolaimus lenunculus. Classification (NCBI taxonomy): domain Eukaryota; kingdom Metazoa; phylum Nematoda; class Enoplea; order Enoplida; family Thoracostomopsidae; genus Enoplolaimus; species Enoplolaimus lenunculus. The sequence continues at coordinate 61,455 of JASANG010002017.1, read as the reverse complement.
ATAGCTGGCTTAATTTTATGGAACAATAAAAGCTTTAATAAACGTCGGCATTTATCTTAAGATTTAATGCCATTGAAAATACAGTTCAAACACTGGCCGGTCCAAGGCAGAAGACACTCAGACCTTAGCCTCTCTCCCAACAGGGAACAAAACTAAAATTTTGTGTTAAAATTACTCGTTTCGCTCGCTAATTTTTTTGTCACAGATGTACAATCGGGCGACCTCTCCAGCAGAAATATTTACGATCGACCACTGAGTTCAAAATTGGTTATTAAAAAATAATACCAGAATACTTGCTTCATTTAATTAGCATTGTTAGGGTTTTCTTTCAGTTTAAAAATGTGAGCAATTTTGTAGTCTACAGACACTTTTTCAATATCAATAGAGTTAATTACGGATTAGGACCAAAAAAGGTAAAATAAATTTTAGTGTTCGCAAAAAAGAACGCCGGATATTTTTGATTCATGTAAATTGCAGCCTGACTCGGATTACCTAAAATCACAAATTGTTTCTTGGAAAATATGCGCCGTAAATCCTGCATTATTTTATGCCCAATGCTTTGCTCAGATTTATCTTTTTTAATATACTTATTATTAGTTTTAGTGATGCGCTTACTCTACACGCCAGCTTCCGTTGTTCATTTGAATACTTTTTTGTATTCGTGTTGAACTTATATATAAATACGGCGCTCTATTTTTGAATTGGAAAATTACAAAAAAATTTCGGACGTGGGGAGGCGTACACCCCCCTTTCTTTGAACACGCTAGTGCTCTACATTTGAGTTACTGACATCTCAGATTCCGCTACTGTGTATTCAAAAGTTACCTTAGCTGAAAGTTCAGGTTGCGATGCGATATATAAATGCCCAGGCGTTAAGTGAATAGGCAACGATATAAAAAAATGCCAAGGCGTTAAGTGAATAAACATGTGTTAGATAATATTGAAAACATGAGAGAATTGTGGAAGTTTTGTAGTACAATTGTTATGCAACAGCATCTATATTCTGATCGGCTCTTATGCTTTTCCGCATATTCAAGGCTGAGCTTTGGCTTGGCCAAAAAATAGGCATGAGCCTTGGCAAAAGATTAAGAATAAGTTTTGTACACTCCTCCCAGATTTACGCTTAGCCTCAGGTTTAGGCTTACTATTAGACATACAGGTATAGTCTTTACCTGATCCTAAACCTGAGCGTAAGTACCATAAGAAAGCGGAAGAAGTGTAAGAAGTCTTCTGATAAATTTTATTGTGCTAAATTTGAAACGTGTCATCAAAATTCGAATATAAAACTAACAACTAATATATATAAGCAATTTAGATAACAAACGCGCAAGTATATTTCAAGTATTTTTTCTGCAAAAAATTCAATTTTAAAACCGTATCAAAAATTCGAAAAATATATAAATAACCACTTTTTTCAATCAAAACCCGGAACAAGTTATTCAACACTCTACAACGATTGACTTATTTTCATTGTTCCGATGTTTCAATTTATAACGTACGATTACGCGTTCCACAAAAACTAAATTGTCTTAAATTTAATAAAACTAAACTTCTTATTTTGTAGCTATTGGGTTGTGAATTATATTTTCTTTTGACGTATGACCTAGCAATTGTTTTCAAACATCTGTCCAAAGACCAATTTGAGAATGCTGGTTAAAAATCTTTTTCTCATTTTTAACAATGTGCAAAGAAAAAATTTTAAACAGTTTCCTGAGTTCAAGGAATCTGTTTTGCAACTACGTATTCACTTCTTAATCACGTAAACGTTTTGTCATCATAAAGTATATCTCGTCTGAGAGTAGTGACTGCTCCAGATGTATTTGAAGATACCAAGCGTAGCGACCGAGAAGTTTCGCACAGGTTTAGCGCTTAATCTTAACCCCTTCTCACATTGAGTTGCCTATAGGCAACTCAGCGCAGTGGATATACGTTAAGTAATATATATCGCACGGTGTTTAACAATTGCAACACGTATACATAGTACTAAATCACCAAAAGACGTGGGAGCCCCTCGGGCTCGAGCGTCAAGCTCCTTCAGCTGACTGGTGATGGTATACGCCTCCCACTCCAGTCACTGGAGTTCGAATCCTAGCATAAAAGTAGTAGGTCTCAGAGGAAATAGAAAATATTCATGTGAGAAAGGGTTAATATAAAATTTTGGTTTTGATCTCTGTTGGAGAAGCCATGGCCACGGCGTCCACTTCGCCAAGAGCAGGAAGTCAACTGAGGACTTTTGAAGTTTTGAACTTTACGGTGGTTGGCACGTAGCCATCCGGAAATGTATAAGACTTGTAAATGTTTTTGCCAAGTTGTTCTCGACTAACCATTTCTAGACAAAAATGTAGCTAACTTTTGTGATTGATACTAGAAGCATAAGTGATTGTGTTTTAGGCAAAGTCTCGAAAATGTCAAACTCTCAGCATACATTAACGGTCACGTAAACTTAGCTTTTTTGTCTGATAAAATCGAAAATTGTTACAGCAAAAAACAACCATATATATGCAGATTTTCTGTCATGTGAAAAGTTTGTAAAGGAATTTTTCCTGTTGATTTAGTCCACTATTAGGCCAATTCAGCATAAACGAATCCTTGTAGACCGCTGCAAACATTGATGGTCTAAATAAATAGAACTGAATTGGTCCAAATTCGAATAGCGCGAAGCCACCGTTTGGAGAGGCAAAATAAATGTTAGGCAACCCCCCACTCACATGACCCATGACCTGTGACCGAATTCATGCTATAAATAAACACAAGTACTACCAGTTGCAACAACAGCGACGTGAAAATAAACCACAAAAACTACGGGTAAAACGTAAAAACATAAAGCAGGTTAAGGGTTTAAAACTCTCACACATGTTGCTTAAAAAGGACAATCAAGCAATGAAAAAAAACAATTGGTTTGTGTGTAATTGACCAGAAAATGTGGTTTATTTTTAAAAGACAAATGGTAATTGTTAGCGTAGAACATAGATATTTGGGTGACCAAAACTCGAAGTCGATTAGACGCATAAACTCAACTACTTTGAATTACATAAAAATGACAAATACGTATCTTTCAATTACACAGTACTGCGTAAATTGCCTGATACTGTCAAAAAAATTCCAAGTTTTTAGTCTGCTTTTCTAATTCAGTTCAAGATGTTAAATGAATGCACCCTTTGCGTTTGATCTCACTACAATTTTAGGTTGCTCATACTCCTACTCTTGAAAAGCTTACACTAACTAGATTTAAGTGTAAGTTTAATCTAGCTGTATTAAATCAACTATCAACGTGCAGGGTAAAGAGCCAGGATGAGTTAGGGAAACTAGTCATTTAAAAATTTGGAAGTTGTTCATATTATTCTGGACGTTTAATTTTGGCTTACATATCTCTGATAAATATTGATTCCAGGATATGAAGATCAAAGTTCGTAGCAGTTCGATATGGTCATTTTTGTGCTACAACAATTATTTCAAAATCATCAACGCTACAAGCGTGTCCAGATGATTGAACGTGTTCCGTTTATTGCTGATTTGAGTCTCATGCTGGACGCTGTGTTTTGGAGAGCCAAAGTCGTGCTAAACTTAAAATTTTTTAGTGTGATTTAACTCAGATTTAAAGTTTTTAGTCCTTCCAGCCATGATGTTAAAATTCTACATAACCCAATATTGACCTTTAGCTAAGCTGTAATTTATGTTTAAGTCGTTAGAGGATATAGGTAGTAAATAAACAGGTTTTGTCCATTACTATTGAAGGTGTTAGAAACAACTTTTCCAAACGGAGTGAAATATACTAAAAATACCTCGCATCGGGCACCTTTTCCCATGAACTAAACTCAATTGATTAATATTGTCTCAAACTCTCGATATTTACACTTTAATACTAGCAACCTGACATAGCCCTTTGATCCCTCAGTTTGCTCTTAATTACAATTGATTTTAAAAAAAGTGGTCAGTCAATTATAAGCACAAAACTGCTGGTTATATTAATCTCATTCAATTTTACAACAAAAAGTTGACTTTTAAAATATTCCGCATCAAATCAGTATACATAAGCATTTTTTTGGTTTGGAGTCGATATATAACAACACTACAGCTGTTGCTTTGATATTAGCCACATTCCAAACACCAATATACTATAGCTTGAGTTCAAAAAAGGTTTACCCAGCTAATATTTTTTGTTTTAATATAGCAGTTTATTGTTCTGTGTCAACCAACCAAATATACATGTATATGTTTGACTAATTCAAATATTTGAGCAAAGCTTTTTTAACAGTTCTAACTGCCGGAACTTGCTGCATAAAAGTGAACTCTGGTTGAAACAGGGGTTGGCCTATACATTTATGCAAACGTACACGTAAGTTATGCCCGCTGATTCAACAATTTCGGACAGGTGCGCGAACGAATTCTCGCGAGCGAAGTGAACGGGAAGGCAAATACTATTTTAATACTGTAAATGCATAATTACAAATGGTAAACACTGTTAAAACGTGCAACGACAGGCACAACTGACGTTTGCCCGTATTCTGAAACGTGTGTAGCATCTATCGGCATTCACTAAAATACACTAAAAATTAAGTAAAACTGTTGCTGAATTAAGTGTCGGTTTTACTTACTATGGTGCTTGGCAAAGTTTTACTTATTTCTAAGCAAACACAAAAATTTTAGCTTTACATTTACTTAATTAATCAGGAAATGACAGCAGTAGTTTTATACTTATTTACATTATTTAAGCAAAGATTTACTCAATATTTAACACACTTATACTTAAAAAAGTTAGCAAAATATAACTATAGTATTTTATGTAGAGTGTTTTTACAGAGCAGTTGATGACAGATGTTGTAACTGTCCAACCAGTGAATGTTGAGGTTTGAAATTCAGCTTATTTCTCGCATTTGATCTTCCCTACTGCTGTGAGCATTTTGAGTTCGCAATTGCAAGAGTTTGTCAGTTTGAAACCTTATCGCTAACAGGTGATAGGTTCTATACTCATCTCTTCGAAGAAACGATAAACGAGCAAAACGATTCAATGTGTTGAATAAATCTGTCTCAATGTATGATTTAGGTATGCTAAACTATAACACACTGGAACGGTTGTGTCAAGTTTCGATCAATGCTGAATCGATATTTAACTCAAAATTATCAAAATCTTGATGTTTCAATATTCATTGCATTAATTATGGAAAACAAATGATCACTGGCTTGATTTGCCATATAGTACAAGTCAATAAATATAAGCATTCTTATCGACATTCCTCGGATTTGGCTCATATTAGCTGCATAGGGTTGTCCACAAGGCCTGAGCTACAAATACTTATACCTATGCCTAAACATAAACATAAATATAAGCCAACGCCTCACAGGCCTCAAAGACCTCCAGTCTCTCTGTTTAATGGTGGACCGGCCCCTATAATTAACACAAGCCACAAACTGTATTGCAGAGCATGGCAAGGATTGACAAAATATCTTATTCCAGATATTTAGTTCCGGTTTGCTATCCGGAAAAAACCAAAATTCGTGTCCGGTTTCGATACTTGGCAAAAATCTACCGGATAAGGGATATTTATTGTTGTGGTCTCAAATATCATTGCACTGATAATTTCATGTCAAAATACTACATATTTATGCTATAGTTTTCCGCACACAAGTTTAGATGCTATATCCCTGTTTTCGTATCCGGTGAATTTAACCCCTTCTCACATTGAGTTGCTCATAGGCAACTTAGCGCAGTGTATATGCGTTAAGTAATATATATCGCACCGTGTTTAACAATTGCAACACGTATACATAGTACTAAATCACCACAAGACGTGAGAGCCCCCTCGGGCTCGAACGTCAAGCTCCTATAGCTGAGTGGTGATGGTATACGCCTCCCACTTCAGTCACCGGAGTTGGAATCCTAGCATAAAAGTAGGTCTCAGGGGCAATAGAAAATATTCAAGTGAGAAAGGGTTAAGCGAAAAATTTTCAGTTTACTATCTATAACCCCTTCTCACATTGAGTTGCTCATAGGCAACTTAGCGCAGTGTATATACGTTAATATATATCGCACCGTGTTTAACAATTGCAACACGTATACATAGTACTAAATCACCACAAGACGTGAGAGCCCCCTCGGGCTCGAACGTCAAGCTCCTATAGCTGAGTGGTGATGGTATACGTCTCCCACTCCAGTCACCGGAGTTGGAATCCTAGCATAAAAGTAGGTCTCAGGGGCAATAGAAAATATTCAAGTGAGAAAGGGTTAAGCGAAAAATTTTCAGTTTACTATCTAAAACCCCTTCTCACATTGAGTTGCTCATAGGCAACTTAGCGCAGTGTATATACGTTAAGTAATATATATCGCACCGTGTTTAACAATTGCAACACGTATACATAGTACTAAATCACCACAAGACGTGAGAGCCCCCTCGGGCTCGAACGTCAAGCTCCTATAGCTGAGTGGTGATGGTATACGCCTCCCACTCCAGTCACCGGAGTTGGAATCCTAGCATAAAAGTAGGTCTCAGGGGCAATAGAAAATATTCAAGTGAGAAAGGGTTAAGCGAAAAATTTTCAGTTTACTATCTATAACCCCTTCCCACATTGAGTTGCTCATAGGCAACTTAGCGCAGTGTATATACGTTAAGTAATATATATCGCACCGTGTTTAACAATTGCAACACGTATACATAGTACTAAATCACCACAAGACGTGAGAGCCCCCTCGGGCTCGAACGTCAAGCTCCTATAGCTGAGTGGTGATGGTATACGCCTCCCACTCCAGTCACCGGAGTTGGAATCCTAGCATAAAAGTAGGTCTCAGGGACAATAGAAAATATTCATGTGAGAAAGGGTTAAGCGAAAAATTTTCAGTTTACTATCTATAACCCCTTCTCACATTGAGTTGCTCATAGGCAACTTAGCGCAGTGTATATACGTTAAGTTATATATATCGCACCGTGTTTAACAATTGCAACACGTATACATAGTACTAAATCACCACAAGACGTGAGAGCCCCCTCGGGCTCGAGCGTCAAGCTCCTATAGCTGAGTGGTGATGGTATACGCCTCCCACTCCAGTCACCGGAGTTCGAATCCTAGCATAAAAGTAGGTCTCAGGAGCAATAGAAAATATTCATGTGAGAAAGGGTTAAGCGAAAAATTTTCAGTTTACTATCTATAACCCCTTCTCACATTGAGTTGCTCATAGGCAACTTAGCGCAGTGTATATACGTTAAGTAATATATATCGCACCGTGTTTAACAATTGCAACACGTATACATAGTACTAAATCACCACAAGACGTGAGAGCCCCCTTGGGCTCGAGCGTCAAGCTCCTATAGCTGAGTGGTGATGGTATACGCCTCCCACTCCAGTCACCGGAGTTCGAATCCTAGCATAAAAGTAGGTCTCTGGGGCAATAGAAAACATTCATGTGAGAAAGGGTTAAGCGAAAAATTTTCAGTTTACTATCTATAACCCCTTCTCACATTGAGTTGCTCATAGGCAACTTAGCGCAGTGTATATACGTTAAGTAATATATATCGCACCGTGTTTAACAATTGCAACACGTATACATAGTACTAAATCACCACAAGACGTGAGAGCCCCCTCGGGCTCGAGCGTCAAGCTCCTATAGCTGAGTTGTGATGGTATACGCCTCCCACTCCAGTCACCGGAGTTCGAATCCTAGCATAAAAGTAGGTCTCAGGGGCAATAGAAAATATTCATGTGAGAAAGGGTTAATATCCGGTCAATTCTTAGTGTACAAAAGTCTGTCGCCAGTTATCACATTGTGAAAGTACGAAAATTCTCATCCGCTTTCGAAAATAAAAGTAGCTAGAAAAATTAGTTAACAAGTTCGCATAGCATATTTAGATCTATATGCTACAGCTGTCTTGAGAAATCATACTGTTTGATGCACTATAACTTCAGAAATGGTTACATTCATCATGATCATAAACTTGACAGCATAGCTAAGTAATTAGATGGTTGAAATTTCTTCAAAGTTTGATTTGTTTTCAAAGTTGCTGATTTGAATCTGTGTTGAATTCAAGGCGCAAGTGATAGACGGGAACAAATGGTAGTACATGAAAAATTGAGGTCTCAAGACGTGAGTTGTTTTTGAGACATCAATTTATGCAATTTAATGAAGTATAAAGTTTCAAATGTGAAAAAATTATATTTCTAGTCTTTTACAAAAAATTGTTACATTTAGGAAATATTTTTCTTTCAAATTCATAAACTTTACGTCTTATATAAGACATTAACTTAAAAGTTCGACAGAAATTTCTGCTTTTACCTAAACAAGAAGCGTTTTTTAAATGTATGTTAAGAATCATATTTTTAGGAGTACTATTTCAAATACAATTAATATATTTCAAATATTTTAATGCCATCATCGGCGCTATCATACCACACTGGGTCTAAGTGTGCATGTGGTGTTTATGAATAAAAATTGCACATCAAATTGATGAAACTGTGACATCACTAAGCAGGGTCTACACGGATAACCGTTTCCGTTTCTGTTTTCACTAAAAATCGGTGCCTGTTTCTGATCCGTTGCAGAAATACCGGAAATTTTATTTTTTTATGCTCAAGGTTTGTTATATATCATGTATTAATCTCGCAAGTTTTCTTTACAAATTCACTGCAATTGCTTGATATGTTATAGAAAATTACGAAATTCATCCAAAATCTTAAAAATTTCGGGGACTCGCTGTTTATTTATTTAAATTTTAAAGTTTTATGCTTCAATTCTTAGGGTATCCGTTTCCACTATTTTGATCGCTACCCGGTTTCGTTTCAGAACCGTTTTCACCGTGCCACAAAGCATCAGTATTTATTAAAATTATTGAATTACTTGAAATCCCCAATATTAAATGAGTGTGAATTTGAATTGGTGTTGTCAAACCAGAAAAATCTTTAAATTCTCAAAAGAATTAATAATTTTCTGATGTGCATTATGCGCTAATGAGCTTGCAGTGAGCACAAACAATATAATTTTGAATTCTTACAGCACCCAAATTCTGTAAATTTATAAAACCATAGCTATGATTGCCAGAAGTCCTCGGGCTACGTGACGTTCGTAGTGTTCCAGAAATATTTTCACGACAAAAATGTATTATCAATGCAGAGTTTCAAAAACATTAACGGCCACGTTTAAATTAAAATTTATACTTTTGCTATATTTTTTAAAAAATAAACAATTTAAAAATTCATTTGTGTAAACTTTGCTTGCCGCCCTAAAGGCATGATTACTAAGGTGCACATATTAAAAATTGTTTTAGCCTACGTACAATAAACTAACATTGATCAAGGATGATAGCAGAGTTCTGCGAATTTAAAAAGTCGTCGTACGGTTGTGATGAGAAATGTTTATAAAATAGAACGCAGAAGACGTATTTTGACGGTTATATCTCAAAAGCTAAAATTGAATAACGAACTTTCACATTTTGAGATTATAAAATAATTAAAATTTCTTTAAAACGAGCAAAGCTGGTGTATAATACCACCACATAGAATAATTTGTGTAAACTATGAAATTTCATGACTGAACTGGAAAACAACGAACGAATATGGTTCAATTTGACTTTATATTTCCAATCGTTTATTTTATGCCATTTAAAATATACGGATTTTCGAAAAAATTTCGCTTACCAAACCGGGTGATGTTCACATAGTGAAAATTGCTTCCTGACTTTATACGGGGTTAACGCTATAACTGCGTTAGCGCGGATCATGTTTTGTTCATCTAGATTTGATGTCAACACGAATTGTATGCCGATAAAATGTCAATGTCACATGATGACATTGACATTACAAAACACTATTCTCAATGATCGTCGTACACAAGTAGCCTTATGTGTAATGACACAACTCACCGTTTTATGCAAATATCATATGATAGTCCAAAATTCTAGCAAATTCCCAATGATATAAATGCAGGACGATGTCACTTACGCACGAATAAAAGAAAAAACGAAGCCGCAGTAAAATAACGTGCCGACTAACTGTTACGCCCAATTTTAACGGGACAAACGTGCTCCGAGCTGCCTCGGATTTAACGTGAAGCCTACATTACATATGAGAAAGTCGAAACAATTAATTTTTCATTTTTTTCATGAAATAACAAAATTCGGTGTTATGCAGCCTAAAATCTACTACTAATCAAAAACACTATTGATTTGAAAATCATCTAGAGCGGACAGTTGTCACTGGCACAAATCCGCTGAAAACCAACCGGTTTCAACTCGGTTTATACGTCAGATTCGGATAAAATTACTGGTAACAAAGCCGCAGTTTGTTGCAGGGTTCCATGGAAATTCCGATTCCGGCTAGAATTCCGGCAAAATTTGACTTCCGATTCCGGCTGACTACTGTTCCGATGCCGGGATTCTAATTTTTCGTTTATGAGTTTTTAAGATGATTGAACTTAGATTTTGCTTTTTTCGTTTTGTATCGTTCATTTGCAATTATTCTGTTGGTTTTTTCTTGGTAAATATTTAGAGTTGTTACGCGCATTCCGTCAGCTACATATACAAACAATTTTTGCTGAAACTGTGAACAGTTTACAAAAAGGCATACTGCAACAAAAGTTAAGTCATACACCTTTAACATTAAAATAAAATTACTATAAAACTTGATTCCGATTCCGCTTCCGACAAAATCTAGTTCCGGTTGGAACCCTGGCTTATTGGTATCATAACAGTCCCACAATCAAGAATTTTTTTGTAATGATACTGAGTTTAGGCAAGATAAATTTTCCTTATTATGTATATATGCCAAAAAATTGCTATGCTGGGGGGTGTAAAAAGTGAGGACGTGGGGCGTGCTCCTTTTACCGATCATCGACGCGTTTGCTGTTTTGTTTAATTACATGCCGGTTAATCTTGTTTCTCAATTTATTAAAGTTTAAGCGGGTTGTGCTGAGTGCCTGCTACATATTTGAGCACGCTAGGCCATTCTTCTGCTTGGCTCTCATTTATGGACTGCAATTAGGACTTAGTGACTCTATCAAGTGTAACGGCCTCTCATTAGGGATACGGACTCCTGTAGATTTATAGGTGTCAAAATGGGAACTCCAATTCATTACTTCCTACTCTCTGATTCGTGTCACTGCAGTAGATCAATTTCTGAAATTAAACTTTGTTGTATGGTCTCGATTCGCATAAAATATTAAAATACGTACCAGTATACCTCAGCAAATGCATATTTTTAGGGACATTAGCTATTATTAGCGCCACCATTATTGTAGTTAGATTCCAGGCGTCACTTGCGTTTCCCTACCGACGGGCAAAGATTGGGTACCCAAATTTGAGCCAAGGAGAATGCAACTTTAAACTTCCCATTTCTCCGTACTCGAGACACTTGCCTGTATTCAAAATTAGGTTAAAAAACCCAGACGGCGGCTGCATTGCTGCAGCTGCACCTCCTTGCACGAGCCTACCAGCCGATGGCCACAACAACAAATGACTTTTGTGGTCGAAGCCAGTATTCAAGCATGCTCAGAACTCAAAGTATAAGATGTGTATAAAAGTTTAGCAAAAACAAACTTTTGCGTTTTAGACCAACAGGAATCATGTGATTGATTGCAAGTTGTAAAAAAACCTAATTACTTTCAGTCTCAAGGAATAATACAATAGAGAGACTGTAATGAAGTATTATCAAAATACACAATCCTGCTATATATACTTAGATACCATTCCTACCGTCAAAAGTTTCCAGCAAAGGTATATGCTATCTTTGGGTTCAAGTGAGACAAATGCAACTGTACCGAGAAAAAGCAACATTTAAAGCAAGACCTCTTCATTTTCCACTGCGGATTAATAGTGCACAGTTTATTTAAACTCCAATGGTTTAAACCTATGTGTCGGGTACGAACGCTTATAATATATTTATCCTTTGGGTTTTTGGAAAAATTTGCCTCAGAGCAACTTAACTGATGCTGTCACCAGTAGTGCCGAAGCAAACAGGGCCCGGGGATCCACTCCAAACTCGAGGGTGGGGACCCCAACGTAGATCCAGAATTTTTAGGCGTTTGATTTGAGATTATCGCCGTTCCAAAATAGAATTACGTGTAATTAACATATTGCGCAACGTTTATGAAATATATGCTCTTACTATGGGGGTGTAACTGGTGTGAGCATGTGAGATATACTTGTATTGGTGCATATGCACTATAAGCAATATACATTGTGTTGTGTGCCAGTCGGCAGCATTCGTGTCGATATATAGTTGACGAGAAACAAAGATTTACATTTACAGTTGCGGTAAGTTTTATTTCCAAATTCTAACTTCTGCGGTATGGTGTACAACACAAGTATCGGTATCCGTATTCAAATACCGGTATTGGAATATCGGTATTTTGCAGTGTCGGTTCAACGCTAACTTTTCGACTTCAGATAACCATATGTTGAAGTTTGAATTTGAGTTACTGTTTGATATCAAAAAATAAATATATCGAATGTCCGAATGCTTCAAAATGGTCCATATGAAACTTGTCTACCGACGAAAGTAAAAGCTGGTTTGCTATGGGCGACAAAACAATTCTAGACGGGACATGCTGTTGAAATAACTAGCTGACATGCGGGTCTAAAACTTTTCTAGAAAAGCCAATAGTTTTCTAAGGGTTGAACCTCGTGGCCCGTCTCTGGCTACTAGCTCGAAAAATTGTGGCACGTTCCACATTACAAAAAGTTCGAGCAAGCATATATTGTTCCTGATATATGCGCGTTTAAGCTATGGATCCAACATCGACAGTCCATATACCAAAACTTTGTTAATGTTTACAGAATTAAAGTACTGAAACCAGATTTTTAGACGAAATGAGAGCACAGAAACAAATTTAGTCAATATATGCAAAACTTCTTGTTTAACACATTCTGTGAGGAACATATCCCCTCACCTCCATCCGCTCCACTTGGATGGTTTTAACAGTACGCTGTGTGTGGAAAATGATAAATCATTAAAAATCATAAAAGATTTCAAATGCGGTCTGTTAGAGCACTTGCACACTTTTCCAGACAATTTTCAAAATTTTCAAATTTTCACATTACTTGTACCTCAGGTTTAGGTTTAAGTACCGGTTAAGGATTATCGTTTGCATTAGGTTTAAGTTTAGGGTTAAGCATGCGTGGGGAGAAGTGTACAAAACTTTAGTTTGAAATATATGCATTCCTATTATGCTGCATTAGGGTGGTGCTGCTACACTAGCAAGTCAAAAATCTTATAGTTTACAAATTGATACGCTTTGACATGCGGCAATACACGTGCGTTGTGGTTCGATACCAGAAGGTGTCGTAGTTACGGACGGTGCCAGACGTTATCAAAAGTATAGCACCACCCTAACAGTGAAAAACAACTGTTTAGGGAGGCGCTACACTGCTGAGCGTCTGCCTCCGTTCGTGACTGTCCGGCATCGGGCGGCACCGTACCGCAACCCACATATCTTACCGCATTGCGTAGGATATCAATTTGTAAACAAAAATATTTTGACTTGTGGCGCCGCACGAAAAGTATAACTCCACTCTTAGACATAGAATAATATCATAGGATCATGGTAAAAAAACTTTGGTAAATATACGACATAATGATTAAATATGAGCCCAAAAACTTTAGTAGTCGATTACGGCTTTGGACTAAAACTACGCAGCGCGGAATGTTCTCTGTGGTTGTTGGTTCTCATACAGCAGAAAGTAGAAAAAATGCCGATTTAAAATAGTTGAAAGTTCAGTTATTTTGTGTTTTTTTTCAAACGTAAAGTTTGATATTTGAACTACGGACATAAACTGCACGATAGCGTTGTGTTTAAAAAGAATTTCCACGTTGAACGTTAAATACTCCGTAGAAACGAATGAAGTTGTGTTGTATTTGTTCACTTTGATTGCGGGCTAAAGGGTGATATAGGCCTCTGAATGTAAAATCCATGAGCCATTGACACAAACGCAATAAAACGGTTCTAGTACCCTTCCCTTAAGGGTGAGGCACGTTTTATACTTTCTACGTACGCTGCTGTAAAAAAGTCCATACACTTGGCTGCAATAGCGGAACAAAAGAATACTGTTAGGACTTATCAGCGAGTATCATTAGGGTGTTTTGGCCGAGGTCCCTTCGGAAGAAGTAGGACCAATGTGGATACTGCTTGGACACAGTGTCTGGCAATAAGAGTTCCTTCGGACAAACTCTGTATAATTGCTAAACAGAGTCCTATCGGACAAACTCGGTATTATGCCACAAGCAGAGTCCCTTTTGACAGACACAGGAGAGACCAGCGGTCCTTTCTATAACGTATTAACAAAGTGGCATGTTCATGTGCCAGAATGTAACGAAGTATACGCCGTTCAGAGGGTCTGCCAAAGTTGTCTGGTGGGTGTACACTGGATGTGTATCATTTTAAGACAGGTTTAAACGGAAAGTAAAAGCAACGGAAAGAGAAACGAATAGTGATCAAAATAACAGAAAAGGAAACTGAAGACGGATATTGAATCATAAAATTTTGAAAGATATTCTATTTTTCTGCCAACACAATTGAGGCGTGCAACGGTCTTCCTAAAATTTTAAAGAAAAAATGGTGGTTGCATAGAAATTTATATGATTTTGGACGAATTTCGTGATTTTTTTATATCTTTTCGAACAGTAGCAGCACATCTGTCATAAAAATTGCTAGATATAATACGTGATGTATAACTAATTTTGGGCGTAGAAATAACAGAATTTCCGTTATTTGTATAACGGAAACGGACACTGATTTTACCTGAAACGGAAACGGATATCCGCTTACATCCTGCTTTTGGATGTCTAATTGTCGCATGTGGGTACAATTTTTTACTATAGTGTACTGTAGTGACCCGAATAACAGATGGCTGATATTTAATAAGCCTCTCGAGAGGGTTCTCACTGATATTCGGTTACAAACTGTTATTTATTTTTAACCCGTTCTCCGCCGACGTTCGTTACTGATATATCCGGTATTGCAACTATCCGTTGAATAAAACGTTTATTTGTCTTGTATCAAAAACTTGGGCGATAATGGAAGGTCTTAGGAATGTACTTTTAAAACTTAAAGTATGCTTTAAAAATTCAAAATCAACTTTTTTGTTTCTGGAGTCATGTACAGAGTTGAAAGTGGGTAAGGTTTTTATCCGACCCGCGCTTTACCCATGCAAATGTGAATTTGTTACCCGCGGTTATACCCGCGCTAAACAGATCTACCCGCGACCCACCTTCTACCCGCGACTGCAATTTAACCAGAATTTTATAAATTGCTGGTGATTTGCACTTTATTGAAGTTTTACGTTTATAGCTCAATGATTGTTTAATAATCGCTGAAACGAAATAGCTTCCACAAAGTAAAATTTGTAGCTGGAGAATTTAATAAACTTCGGTTTTCAACGCTCACTGACTAGCTAAGTAGTTACTAGCGTATGTTTTGCACGTTAACACATAAAAAGTAGTTCTTTGCCATTTTTTCACACGCGTGACAAAATCTTTACCCGCGGGTATACCCGCTCCTGAAATTCTTTACATGACCCGCGATTATCCGTGATTACCCGCGATAATGTCCAAATCTGGTCATTTATAAACTACAATTAAGGATAATTGACATTTATGGATTCTAATTAGAGTTTGGACACTCTATCCGCTTACGGACTTTTATTATGGATACGGACTCCTATCGACTGGGACGCAAAATGGAGACCCGCCTCTTTTTACTCCCCCCTCTTATTCGGGTCACTACAGTATACAGTATAACATGGATGACCCATATAATTTAATTAAAAAAATTTTCAATTACTATTAAGACCCTCGAGGTTAGGCTTAGGCTCAGGTAATGGTCTGGGCATGGAGAAGCATTTTCCTAAACCCAAGCCTAAAACTTAACCGTACGCACAAGGCCTTCCGAAGTGTACAAGAACCAACAAAACTGCTAATATATCAGTAACTTGATTGGAGTTCAAATCTATTTATTCATGTGCTTTAAAGGATAAAACGTCCTGGGCTGCACCAGAATAATACTGTTTAGACATACCTAGTCTTGCTGTAAAATTTAGCATACAAGTAATGTATATACGTGCAATTTGCGCTATTAAAACTCACTCTATAATTGGTGCGATATATACCGGAAAAAGGACTTTTTTGGTACTAAAACATCAGTAAAGCTGCGACTGAATGAAAAAACTGAAATCAAGCAAGCGTTTAGTAAAAACCAAGGGTGAATGATCGCTAACAAGAGTGTGCGACTGGGTACATTCTATGCGCAAAATATTAATGTACTCGACAGTACGCGTTGCGTTTTTAGCCTACCCCTTTAGTTGAGGGAAGTTAAAACTAATAAAAACTATCACGCATATATTCTCTGCTACAGCCGTGTATCTATGCTGGACAACAGTATACGGTTATTGCACTGTCACTCGCCATCTGTAGCTGCTAACGTTTTGTCTTGGTCCGTAATATCTGTTGATCACCGCTTCATAGACAAATTTGCATGCAACGCTTAAAATAGCTTTAGACCAACATACGCAGACTTTCATTACACCTTTTCCATAGGTTCTGCGTTTTTACTGAAAATCCAGCTCAGAGCAAAATCATATATTTATTATTTAAACAAAATCCGATTTTCATAATCTAGCTAAGTAATTTTTGTTATGATTAGCGATAACCTAAAATAAAAATGTGCACCAATAGGCATATCACCAGATTTGCTTATATTGGGCTTTATCGCACTAAGTACGCTGATAAAAATCCCAAATTTAAATACCATAGGAATCTTAGCTTCGTTGTAATGACAAAGTTCAGCCGAATGTTTTGCTTAAATTTTTGCACTAAGTTAAAAAATATGGACACTGAGCCTTGGGCATGGATCAAAATAAATCTAAGCCTAGAGCATGAATCTATATAAGTCTAAGCCCAGAGCATGAATCTATATAAGTCTAAGCCTAACTCTATGCCCTGACGTAAGGTCTATAACTTTTCTCGAAAGCTTCTTTATACATTTACGGCATAGTGTAAAAATAACTGTATCTGTTAGTTAAACCGTTCGACATATATACAAGAACAGCAACTATGGTTTTGTTCTGTCTAAATAAAAACTATGAAATATAGACAAATAGACGGAACCGGTCTAAAAATATTTTGTTACGGTTTATAATTGACACTTATTCCTGACATAGAAGGCTTGATAACCACTTTTATAATGCGTCACAATTTTTGAAACTGTATGAAATGCAGCCAAATGTGTGTGACACAACACAAAGCACATGAAATGACATACATAATTGCTAGTTTTGCACAAAAGGTTTTCTATGCAAAATACAATGACTATTTACTATGACTGTTTCTTTTGCATTGGCTCAGTTTGATCTCTCTAAATGCGTAAACGTTATATTCAGGGCTTAAATTTTCAAATGCATATAGTATCTATCATTAGTTAGCAATAGCTGTTTAACTGAAGAAACTGCTGCAATTGCGATCCCAAAATTGACACATAAGTAGGACAAATCAAAAGTACAACTTGTGGTTAACTTTGAAACTCCGTATTCACTGGTTCGAAAGTGATAAACCCTATCAGCCAGCAACAGGAAAAACGGGTTTCCCACAACCGAAAATATGGAGTTAGATTACTATTTACAAATTAAAATACACACATGTTGCGTTGAATTGGAGCTGATAAATACATAGCAACGCTATTCCAGCAATATTTAACGAAATATAGTCGCTTCTATCAATTTCGAACGTGGAAAATCACTGCTACTCGGTCATGACCAGGAGTCGTGTCAAAAATATAGCTTTATTTTAAACGATTTTCGAATTCGTTCCGGGTTTTGAATATTTATATTTCAATTGTACTACGGGACATAAATTTATAAACTTATCCGAAACAGGAAACACGCTGCCAACTAGTTAAACATATAAACAGGTAGTTTTATAGCTGATTGTATAATATAGCAGACATTTTATCTTTTGTTCATATGAAAACTATTTATGAGGATACTTAATACCCTGTACAACTCGTATCTGCTTAAAAGCATTTATCACGCGTTAAATGCTGTCTGGGAGGGTTTAATTCACAGCTGGGGTGTCACAGTTCATCACACCGAAGTAGTTTTTATCGTTGTATATGCAGTCAGTCAGCCGACCGGGAAAAAGGTTGTCTGCCGAGCTGTCCGTTGAAATCTCTAGAACAATAAACGACTGTAGGTAAAATTATAATGCGTAATTTTGAAACTGGTTTATTATCTAATTTCAACATTCATAATGGATTTTCGTCGACACCAAACGGAAAAAAATCGCGTTTCCACGTCTTTGCTTCGTCATGGCATAGCGATGCAATTATTTAAAGATTATCTATAAAAACACCACAGTGCGCGTGCATTGTTTTTTATAAACAACTTTATGTTCCGACCATCTTCTACAAAATCTGAGCAAACGGCTTGTACCAAGTATTAAAAACAGAATATATTTCAAATATACGAACAAGTTATCTAACAGCGAAGTTGCCAAACCGCCACTGAGCCCTGGCCCATTGCCAGAAAGGCGTCACGGGGTGACTGAAAACCCAATTGGAAGAATTTTCGCCCTCTTTAAAAAAATTTTATCCTTGCTTATAAGTCATCGAAAGTCCTAGTATACCCATCTTGAAAAATGCTAAACCCCTATAGCAAGGCGAGTTCGTTTCTATTACGGGCCTGATTGCAACCCACATTCAATTTCGTGCATTAAAATAGCCGTGAGTGGAACCGTACATGTGATCAGTTTGAAAATTTAATGTTTTTAAATAAAACCTCAAAGCAACACATTTTTAAGGTAAAAGAAATATATTTACAAATACACGAAATTTGCTGGTTACAAAACTAAAAACAAGCTGAGATTAAACATATATTTACACCTGGAAACGCGAACACGCTTCTGCCAACGTTTTACAAATCATGTTTTTTGTTCATATCTCGTATAAACATGCAAATAATGCGTCACATTTCGACGGCACGACATAAAACAGCCGCGCAGAGTCAGTCTTTTATATACTTGCTCAATTTCAGTGAGTAAACAATTGTAATATCTCGCCCAAAATGTGCGTATACGCAGTTATAAGCCTGTTTATGTAAAATTTTTCAAGATCGGAAACTATAATGCGTACTTCTAACTGCTACAATAACATATTCTAATTAATAAATGATGCGATCTTTCCAACGGGTCCGCGCTTTTTCCTTGGTGATTTTAGTTTTTACATGCGAGTATATGTAACTCTTTATCACTTAAATATTTTCTATTTCATCTGAGACCTACTTTTATGTTAGGTTACGAACTCCAGTGACTGGAGTGGGAGGCGTTTACCATCACCACTCAGCTATAGGAGCTTGACGCTCGAGCCCGAGGAGGCTCTCACGTTTTGTGGTAATTTAGTACTATGTATACGTGTTGCAATTGTTAAACCGTGCGCGATATATATTATTTAACGAATGTACACTGCGCTTAGTTGCCCATAGTCAACTCTATGTGAGAAGGGGTTAAGCAAAATTAGTGACCTCATGGACCGCCGTTACTCACCATAAATTGTTATATTTAAAAAATATTAGCGCCGTAAATATTCAAAAAAATTTTAACCTGAAAAATGCATACCTGATACCTTTGAAAATACTTTATTAATAAAATATATTAGACAAATGTCCTGGGAAAAGTAATATGTTGAAGGCTACTGTAATGAGCCGAGTGAGAAGGGGTACTGGTATTTATTTAGCCGCTCCATAGGGTTCCCCTTGTTATTCGGTTACGGATTGTATTTATTTGTAACCTGTCCTCCCCCGCCCTTCAGTAATGATATATCCGGTATTGCCATTCTCCGTTGAATTAAACACTTATTTCTCTTGTATCATATGCTTGAGCGATAATGCTAGGTCATATTTATGAATGTACTTTCAAAACTTAAGTATGCTTTAAACTTTTGAACACAACTTTATTTGGGCCTAGAGTCATTTTTGCACTACAATTAGGGACAATTGCCATTTATGCACTCTAATTATAGGGTTTAGAGTCATGCACTACAATTATAGGTACAATTGACATTTATCGACTCTAAGGGTTCACGGACTCTATCCGCTTACTGACTCTTATTATGGATACAGACACCTATTGCTTGGGACTCAAAATGGAGACCCCCTCTTATACGGGTCACTACAGTACACATATTATCTTTAGAAAAATTTTGTCGAGAAATTTTTTACATATCTTTTCTTAAAGGCACAATACGCAAGATGTACTCCAATTTCAATTTATGATTGTTATTTATGGTTCCATTTTTATGTGATTTTACTAAAAGTAATAAACTTATTTCCTAATATACTAAACTTTTGCCAGAAACTGGCTTTCAGGTTACCAGTTATTGGATAAAAGTCGAGCAATTGCTGCCTATATGTTCCCTTGTAAATGGCGTGATTTGTTGCATACGACGAAGGGTTACTAGTAAAACACCATAATATTACAACAATAAGCATAGTTATTTTGATTAATAGCAGCAAGCTTTGTTTTAGCTAGAACCCAATATTTTGAATCAGAGGCAAATCCAGGTCGTCCCGGTTGTGGTATACATTTTCTTAAACTATGATACGGAATGAATCAAAATATCTGTATCTTATACAGAATTTGTCGCAGTGCTTCTAAGTTTTCTTCTTAAAGAGTTCGAAGTAACGTTATGATGTATATTTTAATACGTGGAACTTAATAATTGCACCAAAGGCGCAAAATAGTTTTTCTACTTTTAAGACATGTTATCAAAATATTTTCCTCGAATCATCCCCGAGGTGGGATACATATATACACCCAAGTATTTGCTGAACAATTACTTAACCAATTTTATGTTTCTAAAAGCGTACTTAAAGTTAAGTAAATACTTTTAAGCAACCGAAAGTTTTAGGCCTGGTGCAGGCTAATGCTTCTAGATTGTTATCCTTGGTCAATCATGTTTAATGTAAAATAATAGGATACGCTCGTTCTTGTCGCACAAGTACAAAACTAACATTTCTTTGTTTTTATCCAAAAACTTATTAAGTATTTACTTAAGTCGGCAACTTAAGGAATTACTCTAGTGGGTAGCCAGCGAAAGAACGTGTTAACTTTTACGGTTTTACAAGCAATATTCAGCACTGAAACGTGAAAAACTTATAGATAAACATTATGGATCAGTAATGGATAAAAATTCAATTTCCCACAACTCTCCTAATAAGAGAAGCAAATCCGGACGACAAAACATTTGCCGATTTTTTCTCAATTCCTTAACTTCGTGCAATGTTTTGCAATTAATTTGCTAAAAGGTTTGTGCGCTTAGTGGTACGGTAAATACTGCAACTAAAGAATCGTATCAAAATAGCGTTTTGCTACACCAACGTTTCATTTTTAATAGAGTTTGCTGCCAAAAAATCATTTTGAAACGGGAAATTTGAGACACGAAAAGTGTTTAAGCGTTTATATATTTTTGACATTATTTCTAAACAGATATTAAGCATTTATACGAATATTAAGCGTTTGATAGATAACACTATGCAGATATAAAAACAAGCAAATTGCGACAGATCAACAAAATCCTTCAGTATAAATATTAAGTAAAAATACAACTCGGTGGATTATTGTAAAGTATATTAATATCGTATTTTCTGAAATTACTATCAATTTTTTTCAAATATTTTGACATTTATGAACAAAACATTAAAAATAGTGGATTTACGTTTAAATTATGTTACCTATTTGGAGCCAATCATTTATGAGCTGTAATAGTGAGCAAAACTACATCGAAGCCACTAGATATTGTTTCATATTTGATACGTATTATACAAAACCTAAAAAGATACAAATAAGATTGCCCATCCTATGACCTAGTCACGAAACTAAACATCATCTTTTGAAACTCTTGGGACTATGAAAAAATTGTCGCGTTGTTTCCGTGCTTTTGTAGCAAAACCATAAGGTCTTTAGACGGCTGTACTTAATCGAATGTTTTTACGGTCCAGACCAGGACATAGGCCCCAGCCAGAGGGGTGGGGGATGGTGTAGAACCATGCACTTCGTTGTTTACAAACACAAAAATCCCATCGAAATTTTGGAAAATGTTACTGTGAGGGGTGTAACAGTAAACACCTTCCGGATCCTAAACCTACTCAAAAATACGTCTAAAGTTTAAGGTATACTCTCTATTATGTCCCATGGAAAATGGTTCCCCCCTCAAAATAAACATGAGCCGAAATTTTAATAGAACGTAGTCCCCTTTTCAAAAAAATGGGCTCGCTCTTGGGTGTAGATTACGATCTAAAACATATTCAACAACGGTAGACCAGGTACCAATAGAATTTATGACATATGAATGTAATCAAAACAGGTCCATAGCTAACTCATCTTGCTGCGATTGGGTTAAAAATTTAGAAGGGGTATACAAGATTGTCAGATGATTTAATACAAGCGAGGCTGAAACTTTTCTAGTGGACAAAAACGTAGGCGGCCTATGCCTCCCCTGGTTTCCTTTGGCTGCTGACCTGCATGCAAAAATGAAACATTTGCCAAAAAATGCTACACAACTATGTATTTAAATGTTGCAGCCTAAAACCGAACAGTTGAAGTGAAATGTTTCAATGAATTTATTGCAAGTATTTGCTTCCTACCGCTAGATTGCCTTTTTAGACAAATTCTTCCAGGGGCACAGTTAGTTTTGCGACGCGTAGGCATGAACGCATACTACCCGAGGAAGCCAAGAACACTCTGAAACGTTACAATATAAATCGAGTCGTTGCTGTCAACGTAAAATCACGTGCCCCGATTAGAAAATTTTTGCAAATTGCAAAATTATAAGGTAAAATAGGTTCGTTTAATTTTCGTGTGTAAATTATCCTTTAGCAAAAATATCGATACTTTTATACATTTTTGCAGCACGATTTTTGTTAACTCTTGCGGTTATATTATATTTTTCTACTTCACTTGAGGTCTAAATTTCAAGCTATGATTCAAGCCCCAATGGTCTCAGATGATGGACGTTTACCTATGCTATGCGTGACTATAAAGAGCTTGACGCTCGATCCTGATGGTGCTCTCATGTCTTGTGAAGATTTTGTACAACAGTATTATTAAACAGTGGGCGTTGTGTAATATACATATTTTAAGTACACAGTTTGCAATAAAATTGCTCATTATAGTTTATGCAAGAAAGGATTATTGACAGCAAGTGAAACTTATCATTAACTTGTAACTAAAAACCTTTTGCCCAAGACGGGTGAGAAATTTAAATTCTTACATGCTAGATTCGGGCGCTTGTCTAAACCCAGGCGCGGTTAGCATATTAACCGTATACCCTATGCCGCAAGTAATTTCATACCGAACAGTGCCCTGATACACTGCGGCGAAATCATCAGTTGACAATGAGTCGCTGCTTAATTTATGAGTTTTCGATGAATTACTTAAACTTTTTGATCGTGTATTTGTCTTTTTCTTGTTACTACTTGCTCCGGTTCTTGTTTTTAGAGCTGATTTTGAACTGGATATTGTGTTTCTTGTAGCATCGAGTCTTGTTGATATTTTTGCCGGCCGTTTGGTTTCGTTACTTCTACTTCGAGAACAGTGTCCTCTTCCTGTTGGTGCTGTCGGTGATGGGTCAATCCAATTGGTATCTGTCTTTTGATCTTCCAACAAATGTTGTAACACAAATTCGTTGTCGCTTTCGTGTAATAAGTTGCTAGCCGAGATTGAACGTCGCCGGTGCGAGGCTGAAACAGTTAAAATCAAATGATGCTTTCATTTCTGAATTCAAATGTTCAATCCGCCTGTCATCAAAAAGCTGATACATCTTTATTTGGTCAAAAATTATAAATTATACGTACCCCGGTCGTAACAATCTCACCTAAACTCACAGCGGCACTGTCGTTTGTAGTATCGTCTTTGATGTCTTCCGATCGTAGCTCAATATTTCGATTTACTGCCTGCACAGAATTTTGTGGTGAATGCGGTCGATAATTCTTGCATCCTTTCGAACGGCAGATATACGGCATTGGTTGTTGTGATTTTGGTGTCTCTTCAGTAGGATTTGTTCGGTGTGTGGTAACAACGCGTTTACACTGTGAACAATACATATCGCTCCGTTGTGTTTGTTTTCGTTGGAGATTCGTATTTTGGTGATCTCGTACGCGTTCGTTTCGCCAATGGCAACCAAGCGCTAGCATTGTATGTTTAGAAGATTGTCATCTAGGAAGTAACTGTATAACTATAGTGGTTTCGGTTATATTTATCGGTTGTTTATCATTATTATTATTGTTATTATTATTAGAATTATTATTATTTTTGCTGTTGTTGTTTCAGGTGTTGTTGTTGGTGATGCTGTTACTGCTGGTGTTGCTGTTGTTGCACTTGCTGCTAAAGTAGGTGCGAAAATTTTATGACTTTATCAATTTCTTTCATGACCACATTGTTCACCCTGCTTCGTTTGCCCCAAAACTGTGCGCAATTAATAATTAATTATTATACATATAAAGTTTAGATTATAATGTGTTTTTCTGAAAGATTGTTTCCTCAAAGTTTGACTCCACAAAACCAAGAATAGCAGACTTTACTGGGCAGCAGTTGAAATACACTGCAAAAAATGGTGAGTCAAATTGACTCTCTCCGGAATAGGTTTTTCCTGACTACACAAACTGAGTCAAAATTCGACTCCGCCCGAGACAAATTGAGTCAAACTTGACTCAGGCGGAGTCGAATTTTGACTCAGTATGTGTAGTCAGGAAAAGCCAATTTCTGAAAGAGTCAATTTGACTCACCATTTTTTGCAGCGTAGTATCTAAAACATTGGTTTTTTGCCGTAAAGTTTGCTTCAAACCAACAAGTTTGGAGCGATATTCTCAACTGTGTGCAGTACCTATAGCCAGTACTAATAGGCTTTCAAACATTCTGAATGATGCAATAGCGCATCTGAATATACGCATAGTTGCAGGCTATATAAAATACAAATCCTTTAACCAATTAAGATTCTAACAGGTGCCACGTACATTTGAGAATAGGGTTGTACACCGACAAAAGCAACTGAAAAGCCGTTTTTTCCGAGGAGTAAAGAACAAAAAAACTGAAAACATTTATAAATATACATTAATTTAAGCAAATAACTTGCTTAATACGCGGAAAACTTTGTGAAATAGGTTGCTACGCCTTCCATCTGGAATGAGTTTGGCGTAAATGTCAGGAGCGCTGATTTGTTTGAACTTTTAATACCTGTTCGATTAGGAGGTACCATAAGTTTTTGCCGCTTGTTATCCTGACTTGCTATATGTCGTATGATTAATGCATATACTATATATCTATTTTTTAATTTTGTTATTTTTGTTGGAGGCAAAATTTTCAGTAGCTGCATCGCGTTAGGTTTAAAACTCAGCTAGTTATTAAATTAATGTCGCGATGAACTTACAAATCTTGTTTCAGGACTTAACCAAACACAAACGCACTAGTTCGTGGCCAGCCAGTGGCGGATCCAAAAATTTCTAAGCTTTAGCGCGGTGGGAACGTCTACTACCATGGGCGCTAGCTAGTGGCCCGGGGTCAGGCGAATTTCGGGCGCGCAAATAAGCGGATAACGCATTTTAATCGAGAGTATGGGCAGCTTGCGAGAGCGTATATATCAATAACCCACTGCGATGTTACCTACGCTCACTTAAGCTCAAGTTCGGCGTTCGCATATTTTACGCTCCTCTTTTGGTTTCTTGATTTCAGGTTGAGTTTTGCAGATGTTGATGTTGTTGTTGTTGTTGTTGTTTTGTTTTGCTGCTATTGTTTTTTGCTCACTTTTGCGGTGCGTACGCACTTCGCAACTGTTTCATAAAACTTGTAAAATTTTATAAATTTTCCGGAAATTTATGAAAATAAGCTTCCGAATATGCAAATTCGTTTTAGCCATCCGGCTTTCGTCAGTAGTTTGTCGGTCTTGGTACTGTGACCAGTTTTACTGATTGTTGGATATGTTTTATAAGTTTTGGTTTTCGTTTTGTAAGCCAAAGGATTTGGCCGCTAAAATCGTGGCCACCTTCGAGAAAAGAAGCCGGCCACAGTAAATTTCATGTCATTGTTTCGCTCCATGTACTCTCGGGTACCGATGGGAGAATAGTTACCGGTACCTGAGAATCCGACTGAAAAATTTTCAACGATTCACCATATTATGTTTGTTGTATGGTTTGTCAAAATTCTGACTAAAACGGGTGTTCAACGAAGGCGCGTGTTAGACCCAAAATATTTTGGGAGTTTCTTTAGTTTGTTGCAACATGAAACCGAGATTGCTAATTTCCCCGCAATCGTTATTGTTTTGTGAGTTTTGACGCTTCTAGGTATTATCCTCTGGTCGGAGCTTGTTTTTGTTGATTTTGCCTAAGAAGCCTTAAATTCGGAATAGGTGGACTTGGGTTAGGAATTTTATTATCGTCCGGACTTTAGAGCGCGCACGTCCGTCTTGTAATTTTTCTTGTTTTCTGTCTGGGCCCTTTTGTATTTTTTCGATTGTGTCGTTGAAAAGAAAAGATGCTACAGTCCTAAAAATTGACGGTGCGGGCCAATTTTTCTCCTTTTTGACCAAACATTTTTACTAAAAATTTAGTTTTCCCCAGGCGGTTAGAACATGTGCGCCTATTGGGTCCGGTGATGACGGGCATGGATTATGAATGCAAGTGCACTCCAGACCAAGGCACGGAACTACCACGCACTACCATAAGATTGGAATAGCGTGTGACATAGGTGCCGGGTCCCAACCTTATAGGCACTGGTTACAGCTTCACCAAAAAATGGGGCGGGTGGCTGCGCAAAAAACAGCAGGATGCACGTTTGTTTGAAACTTCTAAATGTAGCAAAAACAAAAACTGAAACAAGTTGTATACAAACTTTCATTATGCAACACAAAGCAATTCAGTTAAAATACTCATGGAGACATAATATGCTTGGCTTTATTACAATAAATATATTAAGCGATAACGAACCGATACAATATAAATTTCATATAAAAATGGCTAAAAGACATCAGACAAACCAGATTAGGTTGACAAATTGCACAAAATTTTATAATTAAATTTCAGTCCGCTATTCTTGTTCTTTGGGTGGCAGAGAAAGGTTTCAATTATATCAGCAGGGGCTGACAAAATTAGCTTATTGTATCACAACTGTGGTGGTAGATTGTCAATACATTTTTTGAATTTGTACTTATATCGAAGCTAGTTATATCATCTTTTCAAAGATGATTATATTTGCGTGATTGTAATTATTTTGATATAAAATTGAAGTTAAATGTTTTGAAATAAAGCCTGATTAAATTAAGAGACCATAATTGTTTATAAACGCATATTAGTTGTGCGCATAGTAGTCAATCCAGAATTTTCCGGTTGGATAATTAACAAAACTTAATATCTCACACAATTGAGAACGCAGTTCGATATTTCAAACTAAAATAGCATGGATTCACCTGCGACTAAATCAAAATCACATTCAGCAGGGTGCAGCCGGAACTCCGATTCTGGCACTTTTTTCACCTTCCGGTTTCGGTAAATTTTTAGTGGAATCCTAAATTCCGGTATTATATTTCAGGCACATTGTACTTTAAGGGGCGTCCAGGTTCCCTGTGGGTCCACAAACAGTAGGTTTAAATTCTAGATCACATTTCTTAGGCTTAGGCACACATTTTTGCAACGCTTAGGCTTTAGACTTAGGAATACGTATAATCTACTGTTACGCCCCTTAAAGTAACATTGCCCAAATTGGCCCATTAATTTTGTGCTCGGGGGACGAAAGGTGGATGTCCGCCTGTCCGTCCGTCCATAAGTCCGAAAAGAATCTCAAGAAACACTGAGCCGATTTTGATAAACTTTTTTTGTTCGAAAGCATTTTATCCTGTGGTGTTAACCTCGCATTGGGGTTTTAAAACTTTACGCTGTTTATTAGCTACAGGCTAATTTGTATAATTAAGATTTAGATTAGGACTTTTTGCTGCATATCACTAATTATTAGAGTTACAAGCAATCTAATTTTAGCACCAAAGGGTTTCTGGGTACAAGAAATTAGAATAAAATGTTTATAAACCTCCTAAACCGATAAATGAGTAGTTACCTGATAGATAATTTGCATGTTAGCATAGTTTATAAGCCTAAATTAGGACTTTTACAATATTTCACTGATTATTAAGGTTAAAGGCAATATGATTTTTGGACTAAAGGGTTTTTAGAAGCGAGGAATTTGAATAAATTGTTTACAAACCTCCAAAACTGATAATTGAATAGTTAGCTAATAGCTAATTTGCATATTAGCTTAAATGATAAGCCTAAGTTAAGACTTTAAATTATTTCACTGATTATTACGATTACTGAAGGGTGTTTGGGTGCGATCAATCGGAATAAATTGTTTATACACCTTCAAGACCAATAATTAAATAGTTAGTTAATAGCTAATTTGCATATTAGCTTATTTAGTTAAGCTAAAATTAGGACTTTTTATATTATTTCACTGATTATTAGGGTTACAAGAAATCAGATTCAGTATTAAAAGGTTTTCGGGTGTAAAAATACTCACTGAAAATAAACCATGGATGGAAGCTTTCGCTTCTGTGGATAATGAAAATCTGAAATAAATAAGCGAATAACTATCTTCAATTATAAGGTTATTTTACCAATAACACAGCAAAAAAGTTAAAATGAATTTTTCTGTGGCATGTATATTTTTAACTTTCCGGTTCCGGTGTAATTTTTTAAATTTTGGTTCTGGTTCCGGTAAACTGTAATTCCGGTAGCACCCTGACGTCTAGGTAGAACCTCCGTTCAATTTGTCATAAAAACACGCTGGCAAAAACCTATTTGCAATAAACAGCAAATTTAGAAACGGCCATTTTCATTATAACTTAAAAATCAGTTTTTGATTTTCATGATTCATCAAAGGATTGTTAATGGAAACTTGATTCATATGATAAAGTACACAAAATTTCGGGTTATTCAAAAACCTTTGAAATATTATATTAATGCAGTTTCGGTGCAATCGGAGGTTTTAAAGCTGGAGCTGAACAAATTTGTTCTTAAAATTGTGTTGAATATGCTGGTTTGAACAACAGTATGTAGAGTGCTGTCAAAAAATATTTGGTGAAAGACCGACAACGAAAACTTTGAAAGCAATAGGTTGACAAGGTGTTTAAACATGCTACTGCATTCCGCGACAGAACAAGGCGTGGGCTGCTTCAGCACGATGCAACCGAATGCGGAAAATATCGCAGCCGAAGTTCCATCGTATTAGTAAATAAAAACAAATGCTCAATTTGCTGGTTTTAACCATAATCTGTAGTGTTGTCAAAATTTTTTAGCCTTTGTAGCAGAAAATTTTACAATAAATTAACCGTACAAAAACAGCAGCCAAGTATAAACAACGGAAAGCCTGGTAATAAAAATATCGAATACAGCGTCGCTAGCGGCTCATGTATATAACACAACTCGAATTTTTTATAAACTTTGTAAACGTCACAAAATGACAACAAACAAAGCCAAAACCGCAAATAAAACAAGAAAAACAACGTAAAGTTCGACAATGCTAAATATTACTAAACCTAACACCATTAGGACTATTTTTGTATCGGGCATATTCTGTCTTTTAGTTGACCAAGAAAATCACTAATTCCGTGCAAGTTGCAAATACTACAGCAATTTATTGCTAGATTTGCAATGAATCCAGACTATCACACTATAACGTAGCTTTAGTGATAAATAGAGCGCACAACGAAAATAAGGGCGAAAAATTAATCCGACGCGAATTCAGACCGACATGTTTGCAACAAGTTCATTAAAAATAATCTATGTTCCTTTAAAGAATATTATTAATCTTCCAAAAAGAAGAAGTTTCCACTTTTCTTCTGCTCGGTATCCTGTAAAAATAAGATCAAAGTAAATTTAGGAGGAATAATGTTATTGTTTTTATTACTTGAAACTCTATATTTAGTCTAAGTGTAATTAGAAAAACCAAACTGATATGCAAAACTTCAGGTTCTGAGTGAAATTATAATCAAGACTTTATTGTTCCCTAAACCTGACAACCGCACTAGCTGGACACAACATTCAATGAATTAGTCTCAATCTTAAGTCTATTCAACTGCTGCAGCAGTGGCAACAAACTGGACGTTTCTTAAAGTAACATGGGCCAGGGTCCCAGTATAAAATATAACATAGTACATTTAAAAGTGCGAATTCTCAACAGAGGCGACAATCTGCAATATGAGAAGTAAGCATTCAACTAACCTTTAACGAGTTTAGCTTATTGATTCGTGGTCGATAATTGTTTGGATCCCGTCGGAATGTTACATCTAATGACGCTAAAAATTTGTTCATTCCGGTTAACAAACTTTGCGGCCTGAAATAATTAGACAGACTATACTTATCATAAACTTTTAGAAAAGTTGTGATCCAATATGGCATGTCAAACACGCTGTACAAATAGCGGATCAAAAAATTTGCACATTTTTTCAATTTGAACGATGAAACTTAATAATATGATTCACGCTAAATTGCAGTTAATAAAAATAGAGGGGTTAAAACTGAAGTATACTATATAAAACCATACACGTAGAACTTGTTTAATAAAACTATTGCTGCAAGTTGTGGTTCGTTACCAAAAATTAGTGCATCAAAATTATTGATAAGCAGCTAAAATTCTAAACAAACTGCAACCACAAAATTTACAATCTCTGCATAATTGGTACGAGCTCATCTGCAGAGTTAGTTAGTCTAATACTTACTCGCACGAATACAATAATTTAACTAAAACCCAATATAGCTCACGATTCCGCAGCAGCATGTTGCGAAGGTTCACCGCTAAACACAATTACACGATCTGCAAGATATGTAGCCATGATAAAATCGTGTTCGACAACAAATGCCGTCTTCTTAGCATGCAGTATAAATCTTAAAATATTTTGAAAACATTTTGTAATTTTTACAAAGCCATTAGCCTATTATAAACAGGTCAAAACACCGCACAAATTCAACAATAGAAGCTTGTTAGTAAATTGGGTTTCACTGACAGTTGAAACTATTCAACAATAAAAAACAGCGAACAGTTTTGTGGGTTCACCTTTTGATTACTTTCGCAGCATGTAACCGTTGTTCGGAGTCAAGATACGCAGAAGGTTCATCAATCAAATAAACATCCGCTGGTTTGCCTAAACATAGCGTTATCGCCACGCGTTGCAGTTCACCTCCGGATAAATTTTGCACCTAGACAAAATAAATGTATAACGCAGAAATCCATATTCTGAGTTCAAAGTGTAAACGGTTAAATGTCCAAACAGTTATCTCAAAACTAGAGAGAGGCAAGCGAAGAATTCACAGCATTCACATTTTAACAAAACCAACGTATTAAATTTCATCGTAACCAAACCTGTTGTTCAAAAATATCTTCAATAAGTAACGGTTTCAAGACATCAGCAACAAACTGTGGATGAATGTAAGCGTCACGTATCCGGTCGTGTAACAACTGACGCACTGAGCATTCCGATTTTGGAGATATCTTCTGAGGCTTATAAGATATGCTCAGCTGCGGTATTTCATCTAAAATTAGAACACAGATTATGTGCACTAGAAACAAATTTTTCCTTTAAACATCATGAGGGGATCCAGGGGGCCCCGGCAAATAGTTTTGTATGATGTTTAACGAACTATGTAATTTACAAAACTCAAATTTTGTGAGAATTCGCAAGCGGATGCAGTACACTGGTCAATAAAATTTCGCTACTTTATAATAAGAGCCCACCTGGCCCTTAAATAGGAATTCGCGTTGGTTCGTCTTCTTTGGGTGAAAATATAATTTGACCAATGTTGTTTCCTATGGGAGCGAAGGGTCCACTGGATCCAAGATGCGTTACAAAATGCCTACTTTAAAGATGAAACTGGTTGTAGATGAAATGGAGCAAGTATTAGAAGAACTTGGGTTCGATTTGCTTTTCCACCCATAATGTCAAAACCGAAACCCAATAACATGAATCAGGTTACCTCACCTAGCACCGATAGTTATACAAATTAGTCAGTAGCTAAACAAATTTCATGGCTAGCGATTTCTAAGTAAAAAATTTAGCTTTTCCGGAACCGAAACCCCCAACTCAGTGATGCAGTACACCGTATCGTTACTATAAGTCGCATTTGTCAGTGCGCAATTGAGGAAAAAGATGTCTTGGATCCTATACCCGGTAACTCTATTTCGCGAAGTAACGGGTTTGTTATACAAACATATGTTGGAAGGGACTCCAATACGTGCAGTTTATAAACTGGTTTCCTATACCAAGCAAATAGCATGACATACACAGCGTATGTGAAGTGGCAACATTTTTGCAAATTTTTGCAAAAAAGTGCAACGTTAAGACAATAATCATGGGTTTGCGCTGGCTTTGAAGTTTGCCAGCGTATGTGAAGTGGCAACATTTTTGCAAATTTTTGCAAAAAAGTGCAACGTTAAGACAATAATCATGGGTTTGCGCTGGCTTTGACGTTTGCAGTGAAAGTTTGATACATAATAACCATATGACATCTTTATTCATTTTTACTCAACAATTTCACCGAGATAGCGGTTTATAAATGGTTCCGACGATGTCTGAAAACTTTAAGGATCGAAGGGTTAATAATAAATCAAAAGTGCAAAATATAAAAAAGTCATAATATTTACATTTACGTACATTAAAAGGTCTTGTTAAGAAATTCGATTTCGTTCAAAATTACGTACTGCTTGTATACTTGCACATAGTTCATTGTCACTCGTTTACCTGCAAGGTTGCAGCTAAGAGTTTACTTCCGAGAGGGTATAACCCAGGTGTCAGGGTAGCTCCGAATCCATTCCGATTTTTCCGAATCAGCTTCTGAACATTGACTTTGAAAAATCCCTTCAGTTAGATAAATATTCTGTAAAATTAAACCTAGCCGTTTGACATGACGGCTTCAGCAAATCTATATCTTATGCAAGCAATATATATGCATGCTCATGTGAATTTCGAAATGTCGAAGCAGAAATACATTGAAACACAGATCCAAGTCCAAAACTGCAAGTACTGAAAGGTATTGAAAAATGATTCAGTATGTTTCAGCATAATTTTGAAAACACAAACAGGTGTTTTCGAATCTTTCAGGATTCGTTTATTTCAAAATCGAACCCGACCTTTCAAATTTTGGCGAATATGAAATTTAATTTGAACTTTTGTTACCTACCTAGTACAATTCCATGTATAAGAGTATTTTTGCCTCTACGATCTCTAGAAGGGCATTTAAAGTTTTTTGTTGTCTCGCCCCATGTATATACCCATGTTTACCTGATTCTTCATCGGGTGCAAGTTTGCCCGCAAGTAGGCGAATCATAGTCGTTTTACCAGTTCCGTTTTCTCCCAACATAACAATAATTTCAGAATCAGTAAACGAACCACCGCTAACTTCAAGTGAAAAACAACCTAAAACGAGTCATGTCACATGAAAGTAATGAGGTAATGGTGAAAAATATCAAAACCTCTTGCCGATCACCTCAAATAAATTGCAAAAAATGTTGCTGCAAGCTATGACGCCACAGTAAAAAAATTCAAAAACATCACTGCACCATTCGCTCACCCATTTTTTTCTTCATATCCGGATATAGGTATCGTTGTTGCCTTTTGATTTCTTCTTCGATAACTTGGTCGGATACCTGAAAGACAATAAAATATCTCTAAATATCAAATGTTTAAGAGAAGGTTTAATTTACAAAAATTAAAATGCTAAGAGTATCGCCTGACAGTTTTTTATACAAGCGTTGTACACGCCTACCACTGATGTTTAGCGAATGATAGATATAACGATACAGCGGCTTTTTTGCCTGTTATAGCAGTAACAGAACACGAATAAAACGAACCTTAAAAACCAAAGCGGTTTCTCGAAAACGCAAATTTTCAGTTGGAATCATACCGTCCAGAAAAATGTTAATACCTGAAAATATAAAATACACTGAGAGGTAAACATTTTGCTTACAACTTTACAATTTCACGAAGATTACAATAATCATTGACTTGACAATCTATTATTTTCAAACGTATATCGTCCTTTGAAACGTAATGTAGAATTCCTCGCAAAATAAGAGCAAGTCTGTATTCGTGGACACCAAGTTGGTGCACACGGTCGTGGATTATGTTGCCTCACGTTTGTCGCCTTACGTTGCACAATATCATACATGTTTCGAAAATATTTCAAAATTTATTATTCCACCAGCTACTGTAGAAATGACAACATAACATTGTTGCCAGACTGTGCTGTTGCATCGCTATTATTCGACAGGAGTGTAATTATTTATTCAACACCGAACTACTTCTTAAACACAAACTCAGTTCCGACATATAATCTAACAAAAAACACAACCTTCACGAACTGAAAACGGCATGGTCACTACACCATAAGCACCAGGGACGCCATACAAACAGCAAATGAAATCAGACAAATAATCGAGCACAGACAAATCGTGTTCGACAACAATCACAAACCTATAATTATACAAGTTGTTATCAAAAATTATACAAAGATATTTTGTATATTATATACTTTATTTCTGTATTTTAATGTTCGTATGACAGGATGCATATAATGGGTAAATCAATGCCCACATTTTCTACAGTGGGCGTTCCAGCGTTGATTCTATTATAGCTCGAATTGCCGCTGTTGCAATTGCAATGCGAACGGATTTACCTCTGCCGACTTATTATATATAATTATTCAAAATATCTTTTGTGATCCGAAACAATAAATAATTAGAAGTAATTTTCCTCACGTATCAGGATGAATTAACGATCTAATCGTCCGCGCAGCCTTTATTCGCTGTTTAACATCCAAATAGCTTGAGGGTTCGTCCAGCATATATCTGAAAATACACAGGTGTCATTTACAAACACAATTATAAATGGATAATGTATCACAAGCCATTCAACAAAATCTCGATAGATACATATAAAGCTATAGCGCCGATTTTTGGTAGTTCATATTACAAATTAAGTACTTGAGCGCTGCGCTGACACATAGATTAAGCACTTATTGCATTACGCAGAAAAAACGAAAGACTTCAAAAAACCTAGATGTAAATGAACATGAAACAGTACATGAGTTAATTTTTTGTCGCAACTGAAACCGAAATTTATTTCTCACCAAAACTAATGTCTACTGTCCTCTAAATTGGAAACAAAATGAGGCACAACATTTCACAAATATGAGTTTTAAGTTACATCGTACTAATGCTTGTTCGATATCTAGAACGCAGGAACAGGAATCTGCGTTTTGCTAGGAATTACAGTGGATCAATGGAAAGCTAAACACGACAAAAAATTACACATCGGCTTTCTGTACGCATACGACCGCAATCGCAAAACGTTGCAATTCTCCCCCAGACAAATCTTCAATGTTGCGATCCATAACGCCAACTAAGTCTAAAAAATAAAAGAAAAAGTATTCAATCTTCTGCAAATAAAAAACAAACTCTGGTAACTTGTTCTGCCGTTTATATATATTAAATTTGGAACCTAACTTAATAAATATAATGGAACGTTCCACAGTGAATGAACGCAAAATATTTTGCAAATAAACAATACTGACGACTGCGGTAAAAGTTGCATTGAATCACAATGAATCAAAACAAACCTAATGCATCGCATACGATATCTTGAGTTTTGGTGTCATCCTTTTTGTCGATCATGAATCTAACCGACCCCTGAAAAATACATCAGCTATATACACAATACAGACATATACCACAAGTCAGCAGTTTCCAACAATTGTAATCCTAAAATACCATACTATTTAAAGCTGAAATTAATGACAAGCCACATAAATGATCCAGTCGTTTTCACACTAGATATAATTTTGTCATACTTAAAATACTTTTAAAGTCAAAACACGCCAGCAATAGTTATTCCTGAAAGTAAACCACCTGTGATAATTCACATTGTAAAAAACTTCAAGAAAATAGTAACGTACCTTGGCCGCTTTTGGGATCTGATCAACGTACTGAGGTTTCACAACTGCTTTAATATTGTCCTCAAGAATTTTCATAAAATAGTTTTGCAACTCTGAGCCACGAAAATAAGCGAGGATATCAGTCCATTCAGGAGGATTCTAAAAGTATATTAAACGAGCATATAATTGTTGATTGCAATCAGCAAACTTCTGAATTTTGGTTATCAGAACACGGAAACCAAATAAACCTTAAGCCAATTACGTACCACGCATTACATTGACAAAGGCAGTTACCAAACAATACATTGTCAATACTGTACGAAATGAATAGAAAATAATAAGCATACAAATGCTTTTCTCCATACAATGCTTACTGAATAATTTCCTAAATTTGGCTTGAGCTTCCCAGCCAGAATCTTAAGCGCAGTTGATTTTCCTATGCCATTCGTACCAACCAAGCCAAGCACTTCACCAGGCCTGGGAATCGGCAATCTATGAACAAATCAATACAACATGTACAAAATCTAACGCGAACACAAAACGTTGCAAAACAATTTAGAGTACACATCATTTTAATTTCAACCGAATATTTTATTAGGCATTGTAAAGATTCAGTATATTAATATCTCCAAATTGCAACAATATTATGTAGGCAGAAAATTGGTGCAAATGAAATCAACTTATAAATCAAAACACACTAGCTTTAAACAGGTAGACTTAAGATAATTTGAGCAAAAATTCTCGGCTAGATAGCAAACAGCTAAAGTTCGCCAACTGACAACTTGACAAAGAGGTTCTGCATAAATAAGCAACATAACTCATTCATTACCTGTGAAGCTTAAATGAATTAGAACTATAACGATGGGTAGTATCTTTTTCTAAATTCGAAGGTAAATTGATTATATTGATTGCGTCATACGGACATTTCTAAAATATACAAAATCACCAACAGTTACTTGTTTGAAATTTCAGCTGTAATGCGCATAATACAAACAAAAATACCACGCTAGTTTATTTTACTCAGCCATGGGCATATATTCCGAAACCGAACTCATCCGGCTTGCAGCGGTACGAGTAAAAATCAGTTAAGGGCAACAAATATATTACACAAAACGCGTGCTGCGCCTATTAACAAACTACACTGACCTTTACGCAAATACCACATCCTATACATAGAGCTTCAGAAATCCATGCTATTTTGCTTGTAGGGGTGACATCGATACATTGCTTACCTAAAAACATTACCAAAAATTACTGCATATATATAATCTTTCTGGTCATTTTAAACAAAAATTACAAAAATGCTTCTGGCAATTTCCAAAACAATATCTGTTACATGATCATTCAATTTGCTAATGACAATATTTGAATCGAAACAACTCGTCATTACAAAACAACACGGTACCTTACCCATACGTACAACCGGACAAGACTTCTTGCATGGCTGGCCGCAGTTTTTTGGCTTGCATCTATCCGTACTAACGATTGCTATTCTTGTGAGCTTAGATTGCTCAACAGTTTCTTTCTTACGTGACATCTAGAATCAATAGATTAATGGAAACACGAAATTAACTTCTGTGAATTATATCATACTCCGTTCAAGGAGCGACCGCAAGCCGAAACATGCCGGAGCCGAATAATTAACTCAAATCTAATATTAAACGGCAGGGATTGAACAATAACCAAGTTTTACAGGAACAAAAACAGGAATCGAATTTTGTGCAAGAACCGGAATAGGAACCGAAATTTGAAACCAATTTAATCACCGAAACATTATATACAAGCAATTTGTTTCTTCCAAGTTTTTATTGCTGCTGCATGCGCATGGGCTTGTCCGTTGGCGCAATATAGCAGCCAAGCACGCAGCAACGTCGACAATTAGAGTCGACGAAAATCGTAGTTGGACAGGCGGGCCGCGTAGCGCAGTGGTAGAGTGCTCGCTTAATCCATAGGCTGAGAGTTCGATCCCCGCTCTAGTCCGCTTTTCCAGCTGCTTCGTTGAAAGGTCTGATGTCCCGGTTCCTACCTAGGCTAACATGGGGGCTACGCCGTGAGCGCAATGGCAAACTGCCGCGCTATAAACACGGTATCCAGTCGAAAATAGGATGGACGGTCAAGGGACGACCTTGTTGAAAATAAGGGCATGTAAGCATGTGAGACATGCTTGTCCGTTATGTGCACATGCAATATAGTGCAGTGCACTGTAAGTATGCTAGCTGGCAGCATACGGTCGATAATTATAGTCGACGAAAAATGCAGTTGGACAGGCGGGCTACGTGGCGCAGTGGTACAGTGCTCGCTTAAGGATCCATAGGCTGAGAGTTCGATCCCCGCTCTAGCCCACTTTTCCAGCTGCTCAGTAAAAGGTCTGAAGTCCCGGTTCCTACCTAGACTGACACTGCATATGAAGACACTGCATATGCATCAACATTTTACCGATGTGCAGCAACAGCATGAGGTTCGCTTATTGCCCTGTATGCATCAGCATATCACATGCTGTAACAAACTACAAGCATTGGTAATTAAATGTAAAAAGAGCAATCCATGCACAGTTCGATGTGTTATCTTATATTCTGCAACAAAATCCGTGTTGCGCAATTTTTGAAAGTTTAGCAAGTTGTTGCGCACTGAAAATTTGTAAGATTAGTTTTGGCATCACTCCACATGCTTCCATACTGGCCTTCATCTTCCTGACAGTTCCCCTACAACTTGCCATGTTCTATACCATTGAGCCTATTTTATTAGCGAAAAGCTTTGCACGTAACGCATAAACATTACAAATATATTTCAAATCTCCTAGCAATGTAAAATAACCAAGCAGAATCGAACAACACAAATTGTTGCGAAATACCAAAGGTCCGAAGAATAATATTTATATATACAATCGTGTCTCAAATAGCACAGACAAATGTTGTATTACACTGAACTAACTAATTGTGCTTGAAGTGATTAACACAGAAATTATATACTGTCTACATAATTAGTTGGCTAGCTCCCTATGGTCCGCTTTGCAATAAGACGTGGATTTGTTGTTGACGTCGGCTTATTGAAGCGATGATAACAATTAGCGACACTTATTCTAACATACCCGATTTTCGACAATTGAATCTAAACTCGGCTGAGATTGGAATTGTAGCAAACGATTTTCGGAATCCAAGCCAGAATTTCCCATCATTCGTGTAAGCATTTGAGGCATGCTTGTCCGTTATGTGCACATGCAATATAGTGCATTGCACTGTATGTATGCTGCTGGCGGCATACGGTCGGCATATAGTCGACGAAAAAGGCAATTGGAGAGGCGGGCTACGTGGCGCAGTGGTAGAGTGCTCGCTTAACGATCCATAGGCTGAGAGTTCGATCCTCGCTCTAGCCCGCTTTTCCAGCTGCTTAGTTGAAAGGTTTGATGTCCCGGTTCCTACCTAGACTGACATGGGGGCCACGCTGTGAGCGCAATGGTAAACTGCCGCGCTATGAACACGGTATCCAGTCGAAAATAGGATGGACGGTCAATGGACGACATTGTTGAAAATAAGGGCATGCAAGCATGTGAGACATGCTTGTCCGTTATGTGCACATGCAATATAGTGCATTGCACTCTATGTAGGCTGCTGGCGGCATACGGTCGGCATATAGTCGACGGAAAATGCAGTTGGAGAGGCGGGCTACGTGGCGCAGTGGTAACAGCGTCTGCATGACACGCAGAAGGTCGCTAGTTCGAAATACTCGTTTACTGATAAACTACTTAGCTAGTGAGTAATGAAGATCCTCTAAATAGCGTATCCAGAGTGAAAAATTCAAAGGAGCAATATTTGACTTATTGTAGTTGCGACAGCAGTGGCGGATCCATGGGGGGCGACCCCGGCTGTGGCCCCCAACAGCATCTCGACAAAAATTATATAGAGTGTCAATTGCTATTCTACGACATAAATTGAAGTCCATAACCGCTAATGCTAAAACATTTTCCGAAAATAGCAGGCAGTTCTTTGTCAAAATATTAGTTCAAAACGAATTACTTTCATCTTGTTCACTTTGGTTGTAAATTGTTAGACCGAAACTCATTGTGACTGATTTTATAAAATTGATGAAAACGAAGAAGAAATCGCGAACAACTCATTAAGGCGAGTTTTTGACTAGTTTACTAAAAAGTAAAACAGTACTTAATTTGGTGTTGAAAATTATTCAGAATTCCTGTTGCTGTTCTGGCAAAATTGCAGTTCCTGTTTATGTTTCTGCAAAATTTCAAGTTGTATCTAATAAAATCAAAGGAAAAAGTTCTAGATCACATTCATTATCTATTATGTACTAGTTTCTCTCGAAAATAAGTTAAATATGATTTTGAGGCATTGCTTTAATCGGTATGTCAACAGTAGAGCTATTGTTTCAAAATCTCTTGCGACTGATTCCGCTGAGGGAACCACTACATCAGCGGTATCTACAAAACCAGCAGCACCAAAACAAGTGTTCGTTCAGTCCACAGGAAAAACCTACAATGTGTACGTTCAATTCAGAGTTGTTAAAATTTTGTTAAAAATTTTTTAGCAATAATAATATGAAGATGTTCGTACAGAATCGTACAGAAATCGACTGGATATTATTTTTACCTAACCGGATGTTACTTGGATATATAGTACATATCTAAATTTGTGCAGTGATCGTAATAAGTCAGTCATAGTGCAAAATGTATATGTTTAGTGATTTAAAATTAAATGTTACGTAGCTTTGATTTTTCATTGTATTTCAGCGTCAAAAATTTAAACGAAATTATTGACTTGCCCGGGACTGCAGTCGCAGCAAAATGTGTAGTCTTTTCGTCGGGTATGGGCGGTCTCGGCAATCGGGACTTTGCTGGCCTCGGTCTCGTTTTTTTGTGGTGAAACACCGATAAGCAATCAAAAAATTTTTCCTTGAATAGAACCTTTAGCCCGTAATTACGTATATGCGATTTTCTTTTGTACAACATTTAAGGCATCGTGTTAAAAATTATGGGTAATCCACGTTATAACGTGTACGCTATGTTAAAAATTGTACGATTTATTCGGTTTGCCTATGATAAAAACAACACTATAGCTTTGAATTAGGGACTACAGTTACCGAGGGTGTTTTGAGACAGTAGGATTTGTCTCGAATCTGTTCGAAGAGTAGGGGACATTGACCAAGTGATTAATAAAGTAAGAAATGAAGTTTGGTTTCGACTTATTCGTTTAATTTTATGAAACGATATTTCTGAGCAGATAAAATATATTCTAGCCTTTTGTTAGAAATTTTTTTATTTTCGATAACGATTAAAAATTTACCGAGACCGAGAGCAAAAGCCTCGATATTTAGGTTGAGTGTCGATATAGAGTCGATTTTCTTGCCGAATATTAAATTGGGATTGCATATCTGGTCGATTCGTGGTCCGTAAAGGTGCAGTATTTTCCTCATGTCTAGTTGCAGCCCTATATAAATGAGGTAGGGCAATATTTGTAGTAAAAAGCAAAAACTGGTCCTATGTGTCTCATGCAGTTCCAAATGAAATGAATACACATCACTTACCATAACTTAAAATGACTTTCGTATCGGCAGCGGGGAATCAATGAAGTACACTGTGCGGTCAAATGTTACGTTAGATGTTGGACAGTGAATTTTCTATTCGAAACGGTTTCAGCCAAATAGCAGATAGCAATATTAAGATTGTACTGTTGGATAATTTCAGTATGTGCTATTGTTTATAAAGTTGTATGTATGCTACATCGGTTTATGCATGTTAAATTTATTATGGCCACGTTACACTGTCGTTCTTAATTACTGCTTTATCCGCTCGATGATTGAATCATATAGTCGTGCTTTTAATTATGCGTCCAGATAAACATTGTAAACTGGCATCGCATTTTTATAGTATGTATACATTGTAGCGATTACAAAGGAATCATAGAAGAAGAATTTACGTGGGAAAAATATGGAGAATGGGTGAGAAAAGGCTGGATAAACCAACTTGGCGATCCCACCTATCGATTTTTTTCAAAAGACCCGTTTCGAGACACGAAGGAAAACACAAAACTATGGCAATTCATAATGCAGGTAGGTGGTGTGAACGTGGTATATAATAGTGTTGAATTGATATATTGATCATTAAAACGGTGGTATTAGTAGGAATTTCTGGGAGCATACGGGTACCAATACTTTTAAATTAGCAAAATTTATAATAAAAGGACTCCGTTAAATTGTACGGTTAAGAAATATACCATGCTTATATGATAGTATTGGTTGCAGGGTTGTTAGCCGAAAAAAGTTACCTTAAAAAATTATTTTTTGTTTTTTTAAGTTGGGAGGCGTAAAAAATGGAAAAATGAAATAAAACAAACGTTCCTTAATTATAACTTGAAACTAATGCCATAAAATATCGCTATTTAAATGACATGCAACTTTATTCACGTGAAACATACTAACAGTGACCGTGTTTAATGCACCGTTATAACCACCAGGATTCATTATTTATGCCCCAAAAGAGTGAAAATTGCTGCATATAAATATGTAAATGGATTTCTGAATTAAAGCATCGCGTTTGCTTTGTTCACCATGTTTTGTCGACGGTGAGGCCAAAGGTAGGGTCCCAAAATTTAAAGTTTACCTTATCCGTATGATTTAACACGAAACAACGTCTAGC
Source organism: Enoplolaimus lenunculus (assembly GCA_030248215.1). Lineage (NCBI taxonomy): Eukaryota > Metazoa > Nematoda > Enoplea > Enoplida > Thoracostomopsidae > Enoplolaimus > Enoplolaimus lenunculus. The sequence goes on along the minus strand of JASANG010002017.1, from coordinate 18,888 downwards.
TTCAAGCTCGTTTTGCTCGCGAGGTTTCAGCAATGAGAGGCTCGATGTCAGTGGAAACCCAAAATTGTCATATTTAATATACGCTTGCAAAAACACCTTTGGCTAGTTTAGCTCTCTCCACTTATGAGCTTCTGCTGACCTCTCCTGATCGTTCCACGCCCAAATTTGAATTTTAGAAAAACTCGATTTTTAAAGTCTCCAAAATTGTCATATTTAATATACGCTTGCAAAAACACCTTTGGCTAGTTTAGCTCTCTCCACTTATGAGCTTCTGCTGACCTCTCCTGATCGTTCCACGCCCAAATTTGAATTTTAGAAAAACTCGATTTTTAAACTCTGAAAGTTCCCCCTTTGGACCTGAATTTCTTTATCAAATGTTAGGCAAATTATAAACCATTCGACACAGCCTGCGGAACTTGGACGAATAGCGTTAAATTTTCCGCAGTCAAATGCCTGGTTACCCATCAATTTGTCAAATAACTTAATTTTGCGCTCCAAATCAGTTTTATTTTCTCTGGAGTTACATAATTACGTATGTGCGTACTAGGGAATACTAACGTGAAAAACTCACTCAGGCAAAAAGTGGATTTTTCTTATTGTTTCAGCAAAAAATGGAAAAATCATTTTTCCCGTCATAATTTTTTTGGAAAAGACAATCCTGATTGGTTATATGAATTTGTTACAGTGAGCTGGGGTACCGGTTAAGTTTGCAATCCAGAATATTTCATGTGTTTAAAATATTAACCATTAGCTATATAAAATTGTGTTAGCATAGTATTGTTTTAGATTTGTTATAAACGGCAAACCTGAACGTTAACAGCATGATGCATGTTGTTTGCGAATCAGGGCGTTTTTAGTTTTGTAACATCATTCCGTATCCTTTCAGAAAGACGATGGGAAACCTGTATGGCTAAAAACAGAGATCGATGTATGGATTTATGGCTTGGCGAAATTCTGCGTTTTAGGTGCTTTTATAATCACGGCACATAACTTTTACACTTTACTCGTTCCTGCAGATAAACAAAATTGGGGTTGGCAAGGATGGCAAAAGCAACAAGCATTTCAACGCAAAAGCGATAATCATTAGGTTCTATTTCATGATGTTTATAGTTTAGTTTATTCGATATAGACTTATGTCGTGTAATAATAATACTACGCTCGTATTTGTCAATTGGGTTTTAGAAACAATTTAACTTGATAACACAAGATATTCGCTTCGAATATCGATTGTGCCCGCCTTATTCAAAAACCTGGCCATGCTGCTGCTTTCTATTTACCTGTTTTCGTAATATACAAAAGTTCTTCATTCTCACAGTGGTTCTGTATATCAGTCTGAAATCATGGACACTTGTGCATGTTAACGTGCCGTTTGTAAAATATATTTTTCTATGTAAAATTAACATTATTGTAAGGAGCAGGACAAAATTGGTGTTTTCATTTTGCGAGTCTGAAAATAGTAAACATTAATGTCGCTTCGAAATTAGCTCAAAAACTTCAGACTTCATACGATCAGAAGTACAAAAACATTACATAGAAACTATTATTTTTGGATGTTTGTACATATTGTGTTGCTTTGCGTCCGATCGAGTACAAAGCTAACACTAAATGGTTGAATGGTGAAATGACTTATTGTGGGAAGCGTAGTATATGCCGATCGGAAGCTACAAATTTGTTGCACATAGCTACTCATTAAATTTATTCCGTTAATTTTGCAAGCTCCGTTAGTTTTGATTAGCAATGTACAGATTGCAGTTATTGTTAATAAAATACTATTTGCGTTGTAATATTAAGAGCATGTCTAACAGTGTAAAATATGGTTTCTGTGTACAAGATATTTTTGCTAGAAAAAGTACTAAAATGGTCTGTATCGCTAAACATTAAGCAGCCGTGTCTACTCCCGAAAGAAAATCCTGCTGCGGTAGTCTGTTGACCGGGTTTCGTGGCATTTCGGTGTTTAATTTTTTCGTCTGTCTGACAACCGCCCGGTTGTCTATACTGTGCCGTTTTTCCAATTGTCCCATTTTCCAAACTGCACAATTATAAACGTGCAAACATTCACCGGGCTTCCTAAAATTTAGAAAAATTGCGGATGCATAGAAATTAATAAGATCTTGAATAAATTTCGTAATTTTTATTTCATTTCGAACAGTTGCGGTAAATCTGTAATGAAAAATTGCGAGCTAAATCTAATTTGAACGTAAAATTAATGTACATCGATTTGTACTGGAACCGGGAAAAGATATCCGGTTTACACCGTTTCAAGAATTTAAAGACCAAGATTTGATCTAATTCTATGATTCTGTGGGATTGAAGACTGGCCAGAATTGGAGCAGTGATCTGATGCGGGGTTCACGTTATAACTGGGGCAATCGGGTCACGTTTTGTCACATGTTGATTCGACATCAACATAACCTTTTGTTACCATCATATGATACGGACAGACAAAAGTCGAGTATCATGTGATATTGCTATACAAAGCACGGGTATTCATGTTATCTCAGCCTACAAGTGTTCGAATGTCACCTGACATAATCAGACATATTTTTGAATATCATGATATTCCAAATTAACAGCATATATGATATGATATTCAAAGACGGATTTGGAGTATCATATGATATTCCATTATGTAGTTTAAGACGTATACAATCCGCTAGAATTTTGAATATTCCCTCCCAAATTCGAATTTTTCTGCCAAAATTTGAATTTTCCCGCCAAATTTTGAATTTTTGCGCCAAAATTTGTGTTTCCCACAAGATTTGAATTTCCCGCCAAAATTTGAATTTTCCCACCTGAATTTGAATTTGCCGCCAAAATTTGAATTTTCAACCAAAATTTGAATTTTCCCGCCAAAATTTGAATTTCCCGCCAAAATTTGAATTTTCCCGCCAAAATTTGAATTTCCCGCCAAAATGTGAATTTCCAGCTAAATTTTGAATTTCCCCATCTAAATTTGAATTTGCTGCCAAAATTTGAATTTTCCCGCCAAAATTTGAATTTTCCGCCAATTATATGTCGAATTTTCCCGCCAAAATATGAATTTCCCACCTAATGCAAGTTCTGTAATTTCCCCCAAAATTTGATATGTTTGACCGCCAACGTGGGTATATGTCGATTAGCATCATATGATATTCCAGTTAGCAGACAACCACTGTTTTTTGAATATCATATCGGGTTACATCGCAGACAAAATGTTACCCAATATATACAACGTGACAAAACGTGTCCCAGCTGCACCATTTCTAACGTGAAACCCGCATGACAGAGGGTTTCAATGTCAAGCTAGAGGATGTGGCGGCTAGGGTGCGGTCAGAGAAACGCGTTTACTCACAAACACGTCTATACATTTGCGGATCAGTCGACCCAATGGACTCCAGTAAACTGGAACATTTAAAACGGTAGACGACGTTGGAGCGAAGCATGTCTGAGACCGTATCCTTAATTTTAAAAAATGTGCGGAGATATAAAACAATACGTAATTGAATGTGATTATAACCAAACGAGTAATTAAACAATTTAAACCATTTTTGTTTAAAAAAGGAATGAGACCCCAACAAATGTAACTTTAAAACTATAAACTGTACCCTTGTGGTGTCTGTTTCGGTATTGGAGAAAACTGTTGACCTTGTTTCATCGATTTCTGTGAGCGTTTGTGCTTGCTGTAAAGGCATTGTGGTTGGATTGTGGATCCGTAGAATATGTATTAAATGATGATATAGCTTGACGGTGCGCAATAGGTAATAAATTTTCTAAATTTACAAAATTTTGGGTGAAATATGTAATTCGTGAAATCCAACGGGAATCATTCAATTGAGTAGCAGCACCAAATTTTTTGTTAATAAAAACTTCAAAAACTGAATTGTAAAAATTGGCTAACCCATATCTTGCTGATGTCAGTTTAAACTGACGGCAGAAAAAATCTATATATTTGAAGTTGTAAAACTTATCCAATCTCTATTTATATAATCACTTTCACTATGCCTTGTTCTTAATTACTGCACGGGTTTCTGTTGCTAGCTGCATCTGCTCATTTGTTATTTGGTTTCCTATCACCAGCATCATGCTTCTTTGGCATAAAAATGTTCGAAAGCCACTAGTAGGAACTGTAACGTTATCGACGCAAACTTTACTTGACATAGAAAACTTTACTTGGCATAGATAGAACTGTAGCCTTTCTTGAGATCTAAGGCAAAATTTCACAGCTGCAGAATGATTTCGCTTTCAATGACGCTTTTCGGTAGCGTCAGTTTAAACTGACATCAGCAAGATGTGGGTACAGGTTTTTTCATCAACAGAAAATGACAAAATTTCACGTGCAAACATATTTTGGTATGCGCCTACTACTAAAATAAGCAATTAGGGTATGTGCTGTCGTACGCTTTAATCTAATCCAGAGTACACCTTAGTGAGAGAGAAAACAGCTGCCTAGATGTCCTATGGATAATATGTTTCTGCCTTTGCAATTGAAAATTTATGGAATAAATGACTGAACACGGGATTAAGAACCACCGTTGGTTCACTTTCATATTTAATGTAAGCCTGCGAGTACACAAGAGCTGAAATTTGCTGCAGGAATATGCCACAGTAAATACGTATGACATTGCACACCTTTAAACTACGATCGAAAATTCAGCAATTACGTTGTCACTGGTATTTCTTAGTGCATTGAATGCAATGTTCCGCAAAATGCTTGCCAAAATATGGTGTTTACATCATTTAAAGTGGATTAGAAGCCCAATTTCATTACTACTTAAAGACCAAAGGCGATGCACAGGATTTTTTAGCAAAAATACAATATTTTTATATTTATTACGAAAACGCGTTGTCGAGCAAGATTTTGTGCCATTTTAAGGTTTTCAATGTTGTCCAAAATCCAGCTAAGCAGAAAAATCACGGAAAACTATGCATTTTAACATTGTTTCTTGTGTTTTCCATAGCAGTAGTTCTTGTAAATATTTCGCTGGAACATGGTCCCAGATCCTCCTGATGTCAGTTTAAACTGACAGTATAAAAAGTATATGTAAAATGGTCCATTTTGCACAATTCTGAAAAGTATGCTTATTTCACTTGATAATGACATACAAGCAACCCAAATATGGCGGTACCATTCAAATCGTTTGACTTGGGTAAATCTGGGTTAAATTGTTTAATCATTTGTTTGATTATTATCATCACATTCAATTACGTATTGTGTTTTATAACCATTGGAAGATCCGCACATATTTTATTGTTAAGTACTATGGTCTCAGACATGCTTCACTCCAACGTCGTCTACAGTTTTAAATGTTCCAATTGTGTACTGGACTACATTGGGTCGACTAATCCGCAAATGTATAGACGTGTTTGTGAGCAAAATGCGTGTCTTTGACCGCACCCTTTCCCCCACATCCTATAGCTTGAGATTGAAATCTGCCGTGTCAGATCACTGCTTCAATTCTGGCCACTTGTAATTTCAGTGATTTTTCAAATATAATATCTGCAGTGCCACAGAATCATAGAATTAGATCAAATATTGGTATTTAAATTCTTGGATCTGTAATAATTAGAAAAAATTTCCCAATTAAATATATATTCAAAGTTACAGCTTTGAATTTATGATTTTTAAATAACTATGCATGCTTCTGTCTATATTAGACCGCTTATTTCGAAAATGTGTTTTTCTGCTCATATATATAACAGCTGGAACGCCCCACATATGTATTTCGGAAAGGGTTTCAGCTGTTTTACGTATATATATGTAAATTAAAAGTATAAAAGTAAGCGCCAAAAACCTGAGTTACCGGGTATATTCTAAACAGATTGTTCATGTAGTGTAGCGTACAATTTTGTAAAGTTTTCGCAATCTAAGCTTTAACAAACTTTGATAAAGCCGTTACGTCTGCATTGTCCTTTTTAAATTTGCTATTGTGAAATGCGAACTGTCATCTTCAATAGGTCACATTTTTAAGCTTCAAAGTACGGTGGTAACGGAATTATGTCAGCTTTGTTATTACACAAGATTGGCATGCAACTGTTTAAAACGGGAATTGGTTTACGCTCGCTAAGATATCTGTTAAAAATTCCCAATCCCAAGAGTTATACATGTGTGCAACTACGGATTAATAGTACATATAACGAATTCTTGTGGAAGCTAAATATATCCATGCAAACACTGGACTCTACCGTATTCGTAGAATGTACTACAGCGCAGCGAACATTATCCAGTTCGAATGACGCGTTTGACGCAATAATATGTTTTGAAATACGACTTTTGCTATTTTAAAACGTGTTTTGCTTTGTGTTACAGTTTGTTAAAAATTCAGCTGTTTGGAATAGTTAACATCTAACTGACAGTGCGTACTATAGCTTTGACTGATGTTGTTAGCATGTGTTATGCGCAGGCTTGTAGCCAGCTCAAGATGCTTAAAAGCACGGCTGTAGCCAGATGCGTTTCAGGAGTCAAATCAATTCTTGTTATGTTTGTTAAGGGTTTTGGGACTGTTTGAGTTTAGAACAGAATAAACTTTTTTGAATGTTTTATGCACGTAACCAGTGAAATTTCCAAAGTCCTTAATGGACCATGGTTAAAGGGACCAAAAGAATTTTGGGGGCATTTGTGTCATTATCTGTATCCAGTGGCGGATCCAGGATCTCACAATGGGAGGGCCAAAATTTCACAGGTAATATAAACTTATATTTGACCCACACACAATCCACAAACTGTTGCCATAAAATTTACTTCTTTACGTTCGTTCAATTGAGATGGATCACAAATAAAACTAACGCATCAACGCAATTTAGTTCTAAATAACTGAGTGACAACATAAGTTCAGATTTGGTTTCAAACAGGCACAAATTTAAAGGCTCGGATTCGGAAGCCAATTTAGTTTTGAAAAAGCAAACTCCAGTCAGCTTCAGCAACATCTTTTTCTGTTTTTGAATGAGTTTGAACTGCCTGATATTTTCGGAACAGTGTAGAACAGCAATTGACACTATATAATTTTTGTTGAGATCCTGTTGGGGGGCACGGCCGGGGTGGCCCCCCATGGATCCGCCATTGTCTGTATCTATATTATTAAAGCTGGAACGCCCCGCATACGTATTTTGGGCAGCGTTCCAACGGATTTTTACAAATTGATTGTTCTACAGAGCACAGATGTCTGTGTTTAAACGAGTTTGTTCCGGCTAAGTGTTCGGCTATGTTTTGTTATGTTTTTAGGGTTGCAAATTTGCAACCACGTTGACTCTGGTGGTTTCTTAAAATGAAAACCTGAGGGAAAGAAACGAGTAGATCATCAAGATTGCTTAGGAGTCGGGCATTTAACAGTTTGCAGTGATTTAAATGGCAAACCGAGATGCATATAAGCATCCAGTTAACAGTTAAAACAAGACCTTGTTCTTGAAACACTGTGCATTTTAGATAACCAGTATGTATTGTTAAATTAATGTTAATATAGCATTTTTTACTGTAGCTGATAAACATTACACTTATTTCTGTGCTTTAAGCGCGCTAACACTAAAAGTGATATGTTTGTTTTTTAACCAAGTTCGGATTTATGACTTGTTTACTGTTTATTATATTGGTGCTCAAAAATTAAATTTGAACGGCGCAGAAAAAATTCTATTAAAATGCTTTAAAATATATAAGTTGAAATTTGCTCAAAATTTGCGAACCGATCAACGAAAAAGATTATTAATTTTGTTTTCCTGCTCAATGAATGTCCGAGACGGTTCAACTTGGTGAGTGATCCTGGGCCAATTTCACTAGTTCCAAAACCGCAACCGCAATAAACTTTTCGCGAAAAGCTATATTTATACTACATTAAGCCTACAGGTACATTTGTATTTCAGTTATAAACTCTGATAAGCTTGGACGTACATATTAGTTGAAAATTGGCTATCGTTACACTTTGGGCGTTATGTCTGACAAAAAATGCATAAACAACTGTTCAAATTCGTACAATTTACCTCAAAGCAAACTTAATACAGACAACCGTGTGTTTCGTATGTTTCTCAAAGTTGAACTCATCCTTTCGTTATCGCTGCTTCTTATGGGAACAGTAACATTAATACTGGGTCGCGATGGCTTTAAAATAAAGGTATGTTTAAAGCATTGCTTAGGAGTTATTTTGAGAATATAGACATTTAATTTTACATTTTAGAAATAACAGATATTAATATTCAACCAAACTGAGACTCTGTCTTTATAGGAGTTAGTTCAATAATGGTTTCATACTTTTATAGAACGAATTTCTTTGTTAGGTACTGTTAAAACTATTAAGTAAGCGTATCCGTCAACATTTATAGTTTCTGTCACCAGCTTCTGATTCGGTTTGTACTTAAGAACCAGCGAATGATTATGTTAAAAATTTACCAATTTTTAGGTATGTAGAGTTTATGATCAGGAGATGCCACCGGCCTAACTTTTAGTCAAATCTTACAGATTCAAAAATACAGTGATGTCTATACGTCAGTTGTTCATCCGTGTTGTTACGACGCAACTCCTATTTGGGGCAGTTTCGTTATGCTCATTGCAATTGTAGCTGGCCTATGTTCGATACGTCAACAGCAAAGAACCAATCACTGCCGCCAACAAGACAACTCCACCAGCTATTGGTTAAACATTGCATTCCTAGTATTATCAATTTTATCATCTGTAGCCAATGGTCTGGTGTGTCTTTTGTCTGGTTTTTGGGCTGCGTCGTATTTCGTTCGACTGCAAACCATTTACTCAAATGTTGTTGATAACTCTGGCGCGTCTGAAATGTTTCTGGCAACCACGGTTTTGACTGCGCTGCTTTGCATCGATGGATTCGTTCTGAGTAGGGCTACTGTAGTGAACCGAATAAGAGAGGAGAAATTATAATTAAAGGTCACTATTTTGGGCATGAATCAATGCGAGTCTATTTCCTAAATTAGAGCCAAAAAAGAAATACAGTGTAAAATTACTAATTGGTTCATAAACGTCAATTACTCTAATCGCATTGTGTATATGCTTCCTGGACCAAATTAAGTTTAGTACAGCATCCGATTCGTTACTCAAACTATATTACCTACCTACATTCATAGCAGCATACTCAAGTCTTAAAAATATATTTTTAAAGGAATTAACTTTAAACCACTGAAAATGGTTAATATAAAGCTAAAGAGAGTGTGACTCAAGTAACCGAAGCTGGATTGAAAAATAAATAACAGTCCGGATACCAATAGCGAAAAGTACCCTCAAGAGAGTAGAAATACATAGCAGTCAGCTAAGTACGCTCTCGTATTCTGATCACTTACAGTTCATCTTGGTATCAGAAAGAACTGCGATCGAAAGCGGTCCGTGGTCGCTTTTTGTACACAAAAATTTGACTTTCCGGACATCTTTTTTCAAGAAAAAACTGACTCATCTAGAAAAATATGTTAATTTAGTACCGGACGCTTTCAGTTTCAAGGCCCCACTTTTTCGTGACGTTTGCATGTTTTGTGTCAAAATCAAGATATGGCTCATCTTGTAACCAATTGAATTGTTTACGAAGATTTAGCATGTGTTTTAAACGCTATTCTGTAAAGGATAAAACGTCTTTGCTTCAAATCATCAAGACGTCTGAATTTTAGCTGACGTATAATACGGTATAGACTACAGGTATAGTAGTCTTGTAATTAGTACATCTTGACTCACCTGAATGGTAACAAAATCTGTAAAATGCTTAAAGTATATGAATGTAACCTTATACTCAACTATGTTGACCATTTATCGCCAGTTAATCAAGCACAATCCCTCTATCCCTCTTCGGACCCCAAAAATTATTTTGTCAAAAGCTTGACAAATTATATATCGCTCAGTGCAGCTTCCAGAACTGTGTTGTCTGCTGTTAAATTTTCCAGACTTAGACGATTGGTTAACGAATTATGGTCAAAAAACTGATTTGGCGCCGTCCCAATTGACAATAATTCGTTCACCAATTATCTGATTGCGAACAAATTAACACCGCTGAACTTAGCTTCGCAAGCTTCATCAAATGGTATATTGTCAAATTTATACCAAGTTTTTTGGGTTCCAAGAGAGGGGATCTTTGAACCTTAAAAATCGAAATTTTCAACAATTCAAATTCAGGGGTGGAATGATCAGTGGAGGTCATGACAAGCTCAAATATGCAAACAAAAATTTAAAGTAAAATTATTTTTGGGCAAACGCAGGCTGGGGGAGAGTAAAGGAACAGACCCGATTGTTTAGCAGCCTCCTAGTATGGTGAGCACTGAGCAGGCTATGGGCCTGGCGCAGATTAACCATAAAAATGAGCCTAAATTCCTAAGTTCACACACCATTCATTGTTGCAAATGTTACATGGCATATCACAAACTGGTAGCAAATGCCACAAACGTTAAAAATGACGGACGTAGGAAGGAATTAATCTTGTTGCTTTCGCGTTTTTTCAAATCTCTTAACTATTTTCAGTGATTTGCTTCATTATCAACAGTTCGCTATGGTGCTGTCATCACTGTCACTGTGCGAGACCTGCTCTTTACGAATACGGAGAGGTGAAAGAGTTGCATTTCATTCAACTATTGGTAGTTTACAGGGGACTATGCTACTGCGAGAGACATAACAGTAGTATATATTAGCATATTCCTAAGCCTAAGCAGCTTAAAAATTTATACTCATCAAATAATATAAGATGATACTCTAAAATTACTGTCCCATCTTTAAATCCCGTCTTTACTATCACAAATTAGGCTTTAACTTTCACTGTTGGGAAAGCCTAATGCCTGGTATATAGCAGGTATTCCTGAAGTTCTTTTCAATGGTCCGAGAGTAAAAATATTTTAGGCTTGTGACTCAAAACCGTAAACCTGGCGAAATCTTCAGGCTGTCTGTTATATTTGCAACATTTACCATTTTGTAACTAGCGGATTCAGACGGGAGGAGGGCGGAAGCCGAGCGTCCCATTTGCCAGATAATCTTTTATGAAAAATAGTAACGTCCCTACCTTACAATTTCTCCCTTTGACGAAACTGGCACATATATGTAGCATGCACTAAAAATCGCATTTCTTAAAATTATTGTCAGCCTGGTTCCGCCGCTGTGTTTTGTTGATGATTTCTAAATGTACTAGTTTGCTTTAGGTTATTTTTGTACCGGTTGCTGTTGGTACTGACGACATTGTTTATTCCGAAAATGAACATCGCAACGAAGAATCCGCGATATCTGCTTTTGATCCACTGACTAAGCTTTAAAAGTGGTTTTTTTGACTGTGGTTAATAGGTGAAATGTGTTCTCTGTTGCAAATTAAAATTACGGAACAAAACCGCAAAGCAATGTTCAATATTCTCGGCGGTGACTTTGTGGTAACATTTATATTTTTAATAAATTATAATCAGTAAAAGTTTTCAGTCACATGAATTGATCAAAAATAATCCATAAAAAATAACTTAGTGCGTTGTTCTGCGCTTGTTCTGATTATATTGAACAAATCAAGCAATTATTGAAGTTTCAAATGTTGAGATTTCTTAAAAAGACGCGTAGGCGTAGTTTTGTCACACGTCGAACTCTGGTTTCGGCTTCAGCAATCTAGCTGACAATCGGCAACAGTATTTTTCTCCTTGGATTTCACCAATCCATGTTTGGGGTTCACGTTATAACTGTGGCACCTTTGAACACGTTTTGTCCAAATGGATTCGACGTCAACATAAAATTTTGTGATCCGAATAGCGGTTATGTAGACAAAATGTGAATTTCAGGTGACCCCGCATTATATACTATTACTGTTTATTGTGACGTACATCATGGTCAAACGATGTATAATTAATATCAATACACTTTAAAACTAGAATGAAAATTGCCCCGATGTGGCAATAGAAAACGATATGTTTCGGGTAGTAAGATTTTTAGTTCAATACCGCTAGTATTACAATTTCCATGCATGCGTATAAAGTTTTAAAACTAGATTAATTTGATGCCAATCAGCGTCCTCCCGAAACACGACACAACAATACTATAGAATTAATAAAAGTTAAATCATTGAGTATGATTGACTGTGTAACGGAAACATATCCGCAACTTTCTCTGACAGCGCCAAATAGACATGTGATCCACTGTTTCGAAATATTAAAACAAGAAATAAATACTAGAATATAAATGACGAATTATGGTTGATGTAAAAAATTTGAGTACACACTCGTGACATTAGTTTCTTGCACTTAGTAAACTGAAGTTTCGAATATATGCAGAAAAATTTTGGGTTTTAAAAAGAGTATATAAGTAGAAATTAAGCGTAAAATGCTGGTGACCCAATATTAAAAACGTGTTTGTTCGTCAATTGGCTCAGTGTAAAGAACAGAAGCGGATCAGTATTATAAGCATATTCCTAATCCTAAGCCTAAGCATAAGCGTTAGCATGAGCATATTCCTAAGCCTAAACCTAAGCGTAAGAATGAGCATAATCCTAAGCCTAAGCCAAGCAAAAAATTAATCTAAACCTTAAGCTTATTCTATTCTAGTCCCGCAGAAAAACGTTCCGCCCCTGATCTTTACATTGGCCGTCATTAGAATACAACGCAGATTTTGTCAGCAAAGTTGCAAATATTGTTTCGCTACATACTCACTCAAATAGTTTAATGTTTTAAAAGTTTAAAATCTGGGTACCGTTTAGCCAAGTATGGAGAGGGCACTGTACGGTACAAAATTCATACAGCTCCAAAACTTGATGCGTTATCGTTTTCTATAGCCTCGTCGGGACACTTTACTATCTATTCTGACTTTTCTCCGAAAAAGTTGCGGATATGTTTCCGTTACGCAGTCAATCAAACTCAATGATTAAACTTTTATTAATTCTATAGTATTGTTATGTCGTGTTTCGGGAGGACGCTGATTGGCATCAAATTAATCTAGTTTTAAAACTTTATACGCATGCATGGAAATTGTAATACTAGCGGTATTGAACTAAAAATCTTACTACCCGAAACATATCGTTTTCTATGGCCACATCGGGGCAATTTTCATTCTAGTTACTAAGCTTTAGGAAGAAATTTGATGTAAATTTACCTTAAGTACGAAAAAGTGAAATTTAAAGTCATATATACTCACGTTATAATTGTTTTAGAACTGTTAAGCTATATTTCCATGAAAATTAAAAACTACATTTTCACAATCACAAAAGTCGCGCTTTCCTAATTTCATTTTTATTTATTAGGTAACTCGCTCAATTTATAATGCTAATATATTTTAATTCATAAAAATTGTTTGAATTCAGATAGAAAATCAACACAATTGATATGTACTTGCTCTAGTGAAAACTGATTTTATGCGGCATAGTAGTGTAGAACCAATACATCGTTATCGGTATTGTAATCGGTATTTTGGAAGAATACTGATTCCGATACTTTCCATTTTGTATTTCACACATGAATTGAGTTAAATATATAATTGGAAAGCGCAGCATTTAAAAATATGGCTGCAACAAATATTTTATGAAACATGCTGAATACGCATTTGCATCAACATGCGGACGTGGAAAATTGCTTGAAACACACTTTTGTTCGTTTCCTCTTAATTGTGCAAGAAATTCTAATAATGCAATTCCATCCCCAATCAAAACTGCGAATCCGCAACTATAAGGTTTGCTTTGTAACTTATTCTTGTTTTCTTCTAAACCGAGTTTTTGACATTTCAGTGCTCAACTTGGTGCTACCAATAATACATCGAGCAGTAAATCAAGACTGATATCTGTACTTTACGCGTAAACTTTGAGTTTAAATGTAAATATAGGTTTAGAAAAAAACCCACGCGAATGTAAAATCTAGGCACCTACTACGAATTAAATAAAAAGTGTCTCTCATACCACTGGCGGCTGCAGTGGGTGCCACTCCGTCCTGAACCACCACAACTTGAATCAAGAGAAAGGTTTTGAATTAAGATTCAGCATTAAATTAGCGTTCGACTTCGCTCTCGTCTTTTTTGCAGTATTATACGTTGAGCGACCGATCCTTTTGAAATTCCTGCATCCACCACGGCGTCACACAGATCTCGACGAGCCGAGTTCAACTGTACTATTTTCATATTTGCATGGCTAATGATTCAAGAGATGACCGACAAAATTATTAAAACAGGCACAGATTTATAAAAAGTCTCTATCATTCACATATTCGCAAAATATAAGCTTTACTAATGTTATTCGTTGCACAAATTTGGAGAAGGTTTGTATGTTTTATATAATAAAATGTTAAACTTTAAGGGACCACCACTTTGAATGAAAAGCTTTGCAGCCATAAGGTTCTAGCTCGTAAATAAACAGTTTTCGACAACTTGAGGTTACGTCTACGTTTTCAAAAACGCACCTTGGTAAAAATACACATAAAAACTAGCTATGTTACTAATTTGTAATCATATATAAGTTATGTTTTTCGTAATTGTCCATTTAACATGTTTCGCATATATACGTACTAAACAATAGTATTTTCGTTAAATAAATAGCTTAACGTATATGGTTGAGATAACTTATGTAGCACATAAAAATTGGATTGTTACAATCTACGATTCTGTAGAACACCTTGCGACAAGATTTAAATCCAAATACGAAGGCGAAACTTTGCGCTTCTGATTCTTATGAAAACGTTTTTACGTTTAATATTTCGACAATTTTTTCTTTAAATATAGCGCATGAACACCGGTTGCCATGATCTTGAATGACATACGTTTGTATATAAATACCACCAAAACAGAATAGTAGAAATAATAGACTTTTGATAGAAACATAAGAGAGACGTGAACACTTTTGGAAGAAACATATAATAGTGACACTACCGTGTCCCTATGATTTCAATTTTTAGTTCCCCAGTAGGACTTGAACCCGCGACCCAAAAGCTGAAAAAACGCCGTCGTGGTATGTGAATATCATACCACTCAGCCACAGGTGCACTTGACCGGTGTTTTTGTTTACATTGTATATACTACATGTAAAATGGGATGAAACTTTGAAAGCACATATTTTTTAACCAGCGGGTCTGCAAGAATATAAATAACAGATTTGAAATCAGCTGCCTCAAATACGTCGGAAAATCACATAATCTTACAGTTTCTAGGGGTCGATCTACCGTACCTGCACCAAAACTAGCTATGTTATTACTAATTTGTAATCATATAAGCCAATGTTTTTCGTAATTGTCCACTCAACATGTTTCGCATATATACGTACTAAACAATAGTATTTTCGTTAAATAAATAGCTTAACGTATATGGCTGAGATAACTTATGTTGCATATTAAGAAATTGGATTGTTACAATCTACGATTCTGTAGAACACCTTGCGACAAGATTTAAATCCAAATACGAAGGCGAAACTTTGCGCTTCTGATTCTTATGAAAACGTTTACGTTTAATACTTCGACAAATTTTCTTTAAATATAGCGAATGAACACCGGTTACCATGATCTTGAATGACATACCTTTGTATATATAATAGTAGAAATAATAGACTTTTGATAGAAACATAAGAGAGACGTGAACACTTTTGGAAGAAACATATAATAGTGACACTACTGTGTCCCTATGATTTAACAAATTTCTTATGATCACAAAACTAAGGGTGGGTTAAGGTGGGTCGCGGGTAGAGTAATATTGTGCGGGTATTCCCCCGATAAAAAATGAAATTTTCGCGGATAAAGAGCGGGTCAGTAAAAGAAATATTTACCGACTTACACCAAGTACACATATATTTACGGTCTTACTGCATTTGTCGTGCAGCACTCGATAACACGTTAAATAGGTTTTGCAGCTTGGTGAGCGGATTCTCTGGGCCCTGACTTGTAAGACCGACCAGCATATATTTTAAGGCTAACATCACAGCGCAACTTTATTTGGTAGAAAACATTCAATGGACCGTAACATTCTTGCATCTTCATGCTAACTCGCTTTCTTAATAAAGGGCAAGGGTGGCGGGGTAATAAGAGTCCAAGGTCCATATTTTGGACCTGAATCAATAGAAGTAAGTTACCCTAATTGCAGGCCTTAAAGGGATAGAGTCCAAAATTACTGATTAGTTCATAAACGTCAATTAATGAAATTAAATTGTGTAAAAATGCTTCCTGAGCCAAATTAAGTTCTGTACAAAATTGGACTCATTGCTCAAGGTATATTGCCTAAATTCATAGCAACATGTTCAAGTTTCACCTTTTACTATTAAAGTCTAAATTTTGTCAAATTTGAATGTGATGGAAAAAATCGTCATAAATTTGCGTTTCTAGTGCAGGGTTTCTAGGCATAATCTATGTCCTTAATAGCTGTATTATTGTACACATTTAAGGTGCCACAACCACTTACAGATTTCGAATTAAATCATTGTTTGACCAGATTGTTAGGTGATGGCAATCGATTTGGGTTCAGTTGTTTGCAAAACTTTAAATCGTTAGCCTAACGCACGTTTCTCGATCACTACTCGCATGATTCAACCTGAAGAAAATGTTTCCTAAATGAAATTTTGAACAAATTTCCCTGGTATAAAAGCCAAAAAATTTTGGATAAATTTTACTGTCAGTTGTTTGAACACAAAATTTGAAAAAATGTTTCACTTTTGGCTTGAAAGGTTTGTGTTAAAACGTAAACTAATTTTCGATTCCGCTTTATTCGCGGTCGCGTTTGTTTGCTTTAGCAGCGTTGATCCTGTCGTGGGGCAATTTTATGATGGTAGGTTACAAAGTGTAATCGGTTAATATCCGCTTCCGTTTCCGGTAAAAACCGGTGTCTCTGTTTACGCTCTAGAAATAATGGAATTAAAGTAGTTTTTTAGGGCGCATTCACTTTGAGTGGTGAAGTATTTTTCGCAGGACTATAATAGAGTATTCTCAAGCTTTAGCTATAGGTTAAAGCTTAGGCTGGCAACATTGGCATAACTTTACACTTAAACTGAATAGGCCTAGGCTTAACTGCCTTGGTGGACAGCTCCAATAGATAACAAGGTCGAAATGCTAAGTTAATTCATGTAAATTAAGATTAACCTGATAGGGTTTGTACATCCAATTTCTCTGGAACCGTCAGGTCTTTCCATGAAAGTTATGCTGCCTCGAAAGGTGACACTTGGACAGGACACTGAAAACGGTTGTTCCTTTGTCCAAAATCAATTGTTTTTCCTTTTTACCAAGCGTTCCTGATTTTAATACGTTTGTAATATTGTTTGTAGGTCGGTACCAGGTGGAAACCATTTTTAATTGGCCATGGGAGCAAGAATTCAGTAACAAAGACCATATTCAGTATCTGCTGAAAATGTACAAAATTATTGATTGGGTAAATGGTTTCTTTTACTGCCCGCTCATTTCGCAATATATCATTTTTATTCCCCTTTTTTGTTTTCCTTTTTTGATATAAATAAATTTATATTTATAAATCATAGGTACACGGTAGTGTCACTATTATATGTTTCTTCCAAAAGTGTTCACGTCTCTTTTATGTTTCTATCAAAAGTCTATTATTTCTACTATTATATATACAAACGTATGTCATTCAAGATCATGGTAACTGGTGTTCATTCGCTATATTTAAAAAAAATTTGTCGAAGTATTAAACGTAAACGTTTTCATAAGATCGGAACCGCAAAATTTCGCATTGGTATTTGGATTAAAATCTTGTCGCAAGGTGTTCTACAGAATCGTAGATTGTAACAATCCAATTTTTTATGTGCTACATAAGTTATCTCAACCATATACGTTAAGCTATTTATTTAACGAAAATACTATTGTTTAGTACGTATATATGCGAAACATGTTGAGTGGACAATTACGAAAAACATTGGCTTATATGATTGCAAATTAAGTAATAACATAGCTAGTTTTGGTGAAGGTACGGTAGGTAGATCGACCCCCCTAGAAACTGTAAGATTATGTGATTTTCCGACGTATTTGAGGCAGCTGATTTCAAATCTGTTATTTATATTCGTGCAGGCCCGAGTTTCAGCCCATTTTACATGTAGCATATACAATGTAAACACAAACACCGGTCAAGTGCACCTGTGGCTGAGTGGTATGATGTTCACATACCACGGTGTTTTTCAGCTTTTGGGTCGCGGGTTCAAGTCCTACTGGGGGAACTATAAATTGAAATTTCATGTGTATTTTTATGTGATTTTCCGACGTATTTGAGGCAGCTGATTTCGAATCTGTTATTTATATTCTTGCAGGCCCACTGTCTATGGGCCGATCATAGGGACACGGTAGTGTCACTATTATATGTTTCTTCCAAAAGTGTTCACGTCTCTCTTATGTTTCTATCAAAAGTCTATTATTTCTACTATTCTGTTTTGGTGGTATTTATATACAAACGTATGTCATTCAAGATCATGACAACCGGTGTTCATGCGCTATATTTAAAGAAAAAATTGTCGAAGTATTAAACGTAAACGCTTTCATAAGAATCGGAAGCGCAAAGTTTCGCCTTCGTATTTGGATTCAAATCTTGTCGCAAGGTGTTCTACTGAATCGTAGATTGTAACAATGCAATTTTTTATGTGCTACATAAGTTATCTCAACCATATACGTTAAGTTATTTATTTAACGAAAATACTATTGTTTAGTACGTATATATGCGAAACATGTTAAGTGGACAATTACGAAAAACATTAGCTTATATATTATTACAAATTAGTAACATAGCTAGTTTTTTTATGTGTACTTTTTGCCAAGGTGCGTTTTTGAAAACGTAGACGTAACCTCAAGTTGTCGAAAACTGTTTATTTATGAGCTAGAACCTTATGGCTGCAAAGCTTTTCATTCAAAGTGGTGGTCTGTTAAAGTTTAACATTTTATTAATTAAAACATACAAACCTTGTACAAATTGTGCAACGAATAACATTAGTAAAGCTTATATTTTGCGAATATGTGAATGATAGAGACTTTTTATAAATCTGTGCCTGTTTTAATAATTTTGTCGGTCATCTCTTG